>JAULCD010140948.1:0-17177 GCA_032361085.1 Calliostoma canaliculatum
ACCTGCCTGTATGCCTATATGTGTGTGTGAACTGTGTAACACCTGCCTGTATGCCTATATGTGTGTGTGAACTGTGTCACACCTGACCGTGTAATACTCTGTAAAACCTATTGTGTGCTTGTTGTTTCACACATGCCTTTGATGAGATTTCCGCAGGAAATCTCATCAAACCAACAGAAAACCGCTGGATTATTTCTATACATTTTTTGCTAGTGTGTGCTTTTGGTTATTAGATGCGTCATTTTATAAAAGATAACACTTCAATTTAAAACAAGCACTGGAAATCTCATTCAACCAATGGAAATTCGCTGAATACTTTCTTAACATTTAGTCCAGTAAAGTGTATGGATGACAGTTCATCATTGCAGAGATCGCCACACCCTCACATGAAGACAAACCGAGCACATTGGGACAGCGGATTATGAAGGATATTACATCGGCATCTGAGAACACCAAACCCAAACTTGATGCACTGAGTAAGACGGAAATGAGAGACCTGCTCGAGTTGCTAGAAACAGCAATTGTTTGATGCTGTTTATTACCATGTAGTATACTGATAATTCTTCATACTAATTTATAATTTCACCCATTTCATACATGGCTTAGCATTTAAAAAAATTCTTTTGATTTTGGCTGTTATGCAGAATTTACAATAGTAGGAAATGCGTTATAACATTCATAGTGTAATCATTTTGTCATCCTGGGTTTATTTTTGTGGTTTAAATTCAGTGGATGAAAAGAGAAACTGACTAATCTGTTTCATCGGTATTAAAGAAAACTAAAGGTGTAACAGTAATTATTTTAATATTATTTATGTGTAGTTTAAGTTAGTGAAAAGAGTTAAAGTGATATAAGATACATCAATCTATTGATATCGTTTAGATTTGGGTTTTATAGCAAAATTATAATTGCAATATTGTGTATAAAATAGTAAACGATATATTAAATTTAAGATTGTATCATCTGTGTGGTATTCAAAGTGAGAGATACACTCCAAAACTGTAAATGTTTTACACTTTGTTTGTAACTTTGTGATGAATTAATAAAAGAGTGACATATTTTTCAGGGTCATCTATCCATCTATCGCCATCCTGAATGGCTAGATTGTAATTGTGAAATAGCAGTTAAACTACAATTTGACCTTATGTCACAGGGACACAATTTGTTAAATGTATTGAATATAACTGTTGTCGTTAAACTGTTTACATAACGGTGTACCGTTTCACAAAACCGTCGTAAATTTACGACCTTGTAAACCTTGTCATGGTTTACAGGGTCGTAAATATACGATGGCCACTGGTTCAATGTCATGATTTGCGAGGTTTGTAATGTACGACGACTTTGTGAAACGGTGCCCTGAAGTAAGCATATCGGTGTGATGATCTGCAGTAATGCACTACTGGACATCATCACGCCAGTAAGTGACTCTCGGTGGGACCACTATCAAGTAGGTCGTGCCGGCTGACCACCAGCTGCTTAATATAAAGTATAAATAGTCTCCAGCTGAACGAAGCTAAATAATGAAGATCATTTAACACACGGGGCTAATAAAGAGTAGTAGTTATATATAACATTTCACACGACTAATGCACCTGATAAAGCAGGCAATCAACAGCTTCGTTTTAAATAAAAGCTAATATTGTGGTGAGATGTTGCAAATGATAAAGTAAAATGTTTAAAACACCTCGAATAAAATATATACATTCAAATCCATCCATCCGTCCGTCCATCCATCCGTCCATCCATCCATCCATCCATCCATTCATCCATCCATCCATCCGTCCGACCGTCCGTCCGTCTGTCCATCCATCCATCCATCAATCCACCCACCCATCCACCCACCCACCCACCAGTTGTGTGATACGTGATGCTATGACAACCCAATTCGTGTGATATGACAACCTGATACGTGTGATATGACAACCTGATCCGTGTGCTATGACAACCTGATACGTGTGATATGACAACATGATACGTGTGCTATGGCAACCTGATACGTGTGATATGACAAAATGATACATGTGCTATGACAACCTAATACGTGTGCTATGACAACCTGATACGTGTGATATGGCAACCTGATACGTGTGCTATGGCAACCTGATACGTGTGATATGACAACCCGATACGTGTAATATGACAACATGATACGTGTGCTATGACAACCTGATACATGTGATATGACAACCTGATACATGTGATATGACAACCCGATACGTGTGCTATGACAACCTGATATGTGTGATATGGCAACCTGATACGTGTGATATGACAACCTTATACGTGTGATATGACAACATGATACGTATGCTATGACAACATGATATGTGTGATATGGCAACCTGATACGTGTGATACAACATCACGATATGTGTGATACTACATCCTGATGTGTGTGATACAACATCACGATATGTGTGATACAACATCTTGATGTGTGTGATACAACATCCTTGTGTGTGAGATAAAACATCCTGAGAGGTGTGATGTTACATCCTGATATGTGTGATATGACGTCCTGATATGTGTAATAATGTATTCTAATATGCCTCCTATATGATATGATATTCAGAGACATCCGATCTAATAATCTGATATGTATGATGAGGCATCATGATATATTTTATATAACATCCTGAAATGTGTGATGAGATATCATAATATATGTGATTTAACAACCTGGTATGTTTGATATTACATTCGGATATGTGTTATGCTATTATCAAATGGCACACCATTATGTCATATTACACACATACATCTTTAAATCACATCAGGGTTAGGGTTTTCTAAACAAAATTCAGTTATATTGCAGTGGCAGGGATTAGGGTAGGATTTAAACCTAAATCACATTTGTGGCCATGTCATGCAGTAAAACCTGCGAGTTTTGGCTGGTACCCGCGAACTAACATTGGTACTGTGTTACAGTTTAATAACTTAAAACTTAGTAAAAAAAAAGTATTTGCTACTGAATCAACGATTTACTAATCAACGGTTGGTATTTTCTGAGGAGACGCACATACATTTAGAACAAATTCAAAACATGTTGATGTCTAGGGTAATGTCAATTGAATAATGCAATGTTTGGTCCCAAATCATCTCCTCGTATAATTAATTATGTGAATATACACATTTGCAGTACGTTTATAATTGGAAAATGATAATAGTTCGTGTGGAGATAACGCACATCTAAAATGTATGTAATAAATAAAATATTTCCTTCTGTTTGTCAAATACGGTTCAATTTTATATCCATTGTTTGTTGACTCGTTGCCTAGCGACTCGTGAAAGCGGGGTTTTAAAACTGCATTTGGTGACAAACAGCACGAAATTAGATACTTGCTTGTTGACGCTTTATTTACTCTTCTCTGACTGTCATATTGATTAACAATACATGCGCAGTGATCAACTGAGTAAACTGTGCTTTTCCTGAAGATAAACACAAGTTTTAATTGTTTCAAAGCGGGAAATTGCAATGGTTTAGTCATCTATAAACTGAACCCACAAAACGAATGTTTTCTTGCGAAAATTCACAGGTTTGCAGCGATTTGGATTTTCTAACCGAAACCCATTGATACAGTGTACTGTATTTAAAGACCGTAAACACTGACAAGGCTGAATTCTTAAACACGTTGCCACACCCAGTTTACCAACAAATATTAATCCAGTCGTTTAATAACACATAATTTACTCATCTGATCTTATTTTGAACGCATGTGCACAAATCAATGTAAAAACCAAAAGGAAATCAATTTAGGGTAATTGATGGCTCAATTGCATTTATTGACTGCGTATACATTAATGTTTCACACATTTTGCTTTAGTATTCACTGAGGAACATAAAGCCAAATGGATGCGGTAGGGCGTCTGCAGTTGATACTTTTAACAATCGCCTCATCTGGTGACATTTGGGCAGGTAAGATTATAAATTGTTATCGTCTAAATGTGCAAACAATGTAACATCTGCCTATATGTAAACTTTGTCACAACTGCCTATTTGTAAATTGTGTCACACTTGCCTGTGTGTACAAACTGTGTCACACCTGCCTGTATATAAACCATGTCACACCTGCCTTCGTGTAACTGTGTCACACCTGCCTGTATATAAACCATGTCACACCTGCCCGTATATAAACTGTGTTGCACATGTCTATGTGTAAACTGTGTCAAATCTGCCTATATGTGTCACACCTGCCTGTGTGTAAACAGTGTCACACCTGCTTATGTGTAAACCTTGTCACTCTTATAATAACGAACACATAATTTACATTCACTGTTTGTGTAATTGCCTCACAGAAGTTATGGTCACTTGGCCAATGTCGTAAGTTTAGCAATTTGTGTTTAAAATTAAAAGTTTCCCACGGTTTACAACCACTTTAGCATTTATAAAATAAACCTATTTATCCACTGGATGTACGCAGCTGTTTACACATTTATCCCTCCTCAGCAGCAGATCCTGGACCGGGACAAGTCACCCTTCTGTCGCAAATACTGTCATCGTACAAGAACAAAACCACCGTCGTCATTGTGTACGACGATTCACACGGTGAGAAACACACACCTTGATTTCCAAGGTTCACCACTTGTACACTCTCAACTACTCCTGACAACCAACATTTGACTTCTCTAAAGTACACTGTTTATAACAATTCTCCTTACATCATTTACACAATTTTTTTGGCATTTGAAAACGTGACAAAGTGAATTATATAATGTAAGTACAATTTAAACTTTATGCGTTGCATCGAGCTAGGAAGTGTTAGTAAATGCATTTTGGTTAATATCTGTAAACACATCTATTCAGCTATTGACCCTAGTCATCCAAAAGCTACATATTAGTCTATGATAAATAAAATAATTATGTTTTTCTTCAGAAAGGGAACATTTTATTACGATTTTTACATTGCAAACAAAACTTATCAGCTCGATGTTCTTGACCATTGAGATATATAGAGTACTAAACGAGCTCCCATGTCATCCCATTGTTATGAAACAAGTGAATAGTTTTGGTATCTGACGAGCGAAAGCAACAATGGTATTACACGGTAGCAAGGTTAGTATTTTATTTATTACTCACCTTTTTAAAAAGTAAATACAGTTTTCTAGATTTTTCGTTTTGTTTAACTTAACTTAGAAAAAGTGTATGGATACCATAAATTCTATCGTAAAGCGAGGTGTTGATGTTGTTTTGTTTTTTACTGTAAATATTCACATATTTTCAAATGTTAAACTCATCTGTGACAAAAATAATAATTAAATAGAATTACGGTTCGTCTACCTTATTCCAGATTAAACTTAAGTTATGCTACAAAAAGATATAAAGTTTAAAATATCCCATCGCTGCTCGTGAATTTATTCTCGTCACACGTTTACCGTTCAAGTTATTTAAGAATGTTTTGCAATTCTATCTAAAAACTAAGCAACATCTGTATGGAACAATATTTTCCTAAATGTATATTGAACGTAGGCAAATACTTATTTTACCACAAATGGTACTTACATGACACATGTTATGGTAAATGAAATGAGTAACAACGCACATCGGCCATGACACCTTCACTCAAAGTCAAGGCCATACAAAAGTTACGTAACTCATACCACAATCGAATATTTTAAAGGAGATTGTATGGCAGTCTCTGTCAACACTTTTTTATGGGTTAATATTTGAACTTCATTCATTTACGTGTATCCATGGAATTTTGGGGTCTGCCTCTTTTATTGAAATAAGAATAGAGTGGACACAATTTGATCACCGAATTTCAAGAAGCTACAGTACCACAAAATCGAGATAAAGTAGTTTCGTCAGAATGACAGCACGAGGTGTTGTTAAACACTGTTTAATAACAACTTATAGTTGTTAAACAGTAGTATTTCCAACGGGCGAGTAATAAACTAATTTTGCTAAAGCTTTAGGAGCTCCTATGAACAAATTAACACAATATAGGTTTTCAAAAGCACAACATGGTCACACTTTTTGGTCCTACCGAATTTGGTTCACACACAAGAAATACATAATGCCAAGACTATAAAGAATCTCTATGGCATTTATTCATGAGAGATCAAAATTATACATACTATCAAGCACTTGTCAACGGAAGTTTTATTTCTATGTTTTTGGGGGGGAAGAGCCGAATTTGCAAGAATTTTGACATTTGAAAAAACTAAGTTCTCAACTACAGTTTATTAAACAGTTGGGTGGAGGTCATGGAGGTAGCAATTTCAAATGAATAAAACAAGTAGTAAACGAACAGGACAGCATGAACAATATTATCAGAGCATTAAGTTTGACATATAACTGTCTCTGACATTAAGTAAGCATAACAGCATTTTCAAACCATAAGATATGAATGTGACATTTAAAATAATATATTCCGTATACACATGTTAAATTAAACAATGATTTTTCATTATCAGTTTACAAAACAGTTTTGCAAAATTCATAGAGGTACCAACAAGGTAACATCAACAATATCCTTACCCCATCCAAAAATAATTATTTATGACATGAAACAAACATAAAAACAACGTTCTTTCTTCATTAAACAGTTTCACTAATATTTGTAATATTATTGACAAAATATGTAATATCTTCAATTATTTTGCAGAACAAGTATCACACACCCTTAGGACTGATATTCGTTCACTAGATGATCGACGATTAATCATTTATGATTTTGCAAATTTCCTCGACTTCCTGAGACAACACATACATACAGTCATTGAGTATGGCACAGTGTGGGACATAAAGAACAGTCTGCAGTTTCTGACAATCTGTGGTAACACAAATGTCAATAAGTTAATGACATACGTGAGTATTACCCTCTGAATTACTATCCCATAGGGTTTCCGGTAAGTGACCTAGGGCACTGGAAAGAATAGGACCCCAATAACCCTATGCTTGACACACAAACCGTCTAAAATGGGGATCGTTTGCTGTAGCGTTTCTTTCTTTCATTTTTTTACTCATCTGCTACTCCCTCGGTGTGCCTCTTGTACACCACATGTCGATAAAGCTGAACTATTGCTAAAAGCCACATAAAACTCTATTTCACTCTCTCACTCACCCTCTGAATTACAAAAATATTATAAATATAATAGCTTGATATTAAACTGTTCCATTATAAACTTTTAAAAACGCCTGTTTTCATAAATAGTGTAGTGGGCTTTGCTTATCACCAACATATGTTAGAGTATGTCTACCGTGAATTCAACGGAATCAATTAGCAAAATTAATACAAATGTTTCGATCAAACTGCACATGATCCACTAATTAAAGGCATTCCTCATTCCTCAAATCACCTTATATGATTATCAGGAATGCTGTTTTCGTCCTCATGCAAAATAACAGTCAGTTCGTCGACAATCAAGACGGTGGGTCTCTCTGTGGAACATGACGGCTTACAATGTCCGACAGATAGGATTGAGATCTAGACTCATGACTGGCCATGGAATTGTCTCAAGATCATTACATTTCAAGAACTCTGTTATATCACGTGCTCTGTACATGCATTAATTGTTGTCCATGCAAATAGGATTTGTGGCTACAAAGTGATTATCAAAATGTGGGACAACAGTTCTCTCAAATTCCCCTGTTGATAACGACGCCTATTAAGTTTACCGCGAATGGTAAAGCGGTTTATCTTGCAAGTGAATGAAATGGATCCTCAAATCATTGCTCTCCCCCTCACCCCACTCTACCCTCTGGACCCCACCCCCATTCCTAGATTTTGCAGGCAATCATGGTCGTGCTTCGTTCTATCCCAGGATCCGTGTACGACTATTCAGCGTATACAATAAAACAATTCTCATCTGAAAAGTAAAACCTACATCACAATACAATGTTCAGCGAATAAATTGATTAAACCAGGCACTTCGTGCTGCTTTGTGAGGTAATTACAGTTTTATCTACTTTTATCCTGCTGATGTCAGCCGATTTCTGACGGTTCTGCAGCAAATGGCTCTCGGTTGTACCCACGGTAGCCTTGACAATAAGTTCACGATTCCCATGGAATCTTCTATAACGTTGTTTATTAGGTCATGGGAAGATCTTTAACGGGATGTTGATCTGTTTGTCAACACTCTTGAAGTTATGAAAGAAAGGCACACAACTTAATGTCCAGGTGGTATAAGGAACAATTATCCTACAATTATCATGCTAATAATTTGTCACCTTGTAGACTCTGACAACTTACGACTTTTTATGACAACGAATACTGAGTATTCAATCCACATTAAAGGAGAGCGTATGACATGTTGTCAGTAAAAATGTAGTTTCAACTAAGTTGAGGGTATTACATTTCCCGTGTGTTGCGCGTTACTGCACGTGCATTAAAAATCTACACAAACAAAGCACTGCACAGCAAGATGCGAAATAATAAAACATCATTCAGAAAACTGCTCTCGATTAGGTTCATACTAATTATGCGTTGCTTAAGGATATAAGTCATTGGTATGTTATCTGCAAATTTAGTCTACACAACTGTAACAGCACAACTCACAAAAGTACAGCATTAGTTTAGTTTACGAATGCCAAAATGTTGGAATTTGCGTAGAAATTGTTTCAGAAAGCATATCGGCTTAGTATTTGACATAACTGAACGTTGAATGTTGACTGTCTTTTTTATTTTGCCAGGTAACAGAACTAGACAGGACTGTAGGACAGGGCTCTTTACTGAGACATTTCTCCACCTGGTTAATCATCTCCTCTGATCCTCCTCCACATCTCAACGTCACTCTGGACCACGTCGCATACATATCATTTCAAGCAGTCAATGAACCTAAAGAAGCAGACACTCAACAGTTGTGTTTCAATTTAGGGAGGATGGTGGTAAGATGCGATACGTCATTGACAACGTAACACTTCACGCCGTTAAGAAGCCTAAAGAAACAGGCATTCTGTCACTGGCGCTGTAAGGGTTAATGGTAAAATGACAGGTTACGCAGTTCACTCGTAGATTTAACTATTAAAAAACTATTACAATTCACATACTGTGTAGTTGAGAGTTGTGTGTCTTTAACAAGTCTAATATTGACAAAAAGTTTCGCGGGAGGCGTTCACGATACACGTGTAATGACCTTTCCAATGGACAAGAACGATTCTCTTTGTTCAGAAAGGCCAATATGTTTTGGACAATTGAGAGCAGCTTTGGGCATTTTTGCACGTGCCAAACAAAACGGTCAAGATGTTGGTCAAAGTTAATGTTTTTGTGGTGGGGTTTTGTTTTTCTTTAGCGGTTTTCTTTTTCCCTTTTCCCAATATTTTGTGCCAAATATCAACAGAATGAACAGCTTTTTTAGTGTCGAATAAGATTTGAAATATGCATAGTAGTATACTGTGGTATAGTGGTTTATGGAGTTATGTACAAAGGTTGAGGATCTGAAATTGTTCAGTATGCATCAAAAACTACGTGTGGGTTTACTTGCAGTTTACTTCTGGTTTCATATGTGGGTATATGTACGATGCATACGATAATAAAATGACTGTTTTCATGTATTGTTAGTAACAGTAAAGATGGATTTAAGGCCACACATCCGATAATGACCGCTGATAATATTTTTCAAAACCATGATCTTTCCTTGTTCTCTTTATAATTGTTTTCTAATTTAATTATTTGTATGTATTTGTAAATACCCAAATGTTTTAAACTGTGTCCTTCTAAAAACCAGTTGATATCTGTAAATCAATCCCACTGGTCTTGTATTTATTTCAGGATAAAGGGTTATTGTCTACAGTTCACACTCTGCTATGGATGCCCGGAGAAAGAGAATGGTCACGTGTTAATCCATACAGCCAATCAGATGACGAGTTACACACATTGCTGTTCCCCAACACGTTAATGGGTTTGAATGGCAGACAGTTGATAATGACGTTACTTGAGGTAACTTTCATTAGCATGGTGTGAATGTGGTGAACTGAGGCTTCCGCCTAAAGCTCCAGTTTTAATACACATACATTTATCTTTCAAAACTCTCATACGAGGATATTTGTGTTAACAATTAGCCAAAACAATTCAGTTTTTAAAATTCAAAATAAATATTATCTGTGAAAACAAAATTCCATAGTATGTCTTTTACTTATTATCTATTAATACATATGAAGCATGACCCAGTTACACAGAGCCGTTGTAAACCATGCTACTAGGTCAATAGATTTGGTTTACAATGACAAAAAAAGTTATCAACTGTACACTTCCAACAGAAAAACAAGTTTTTCTTTGGAACGTGTACAGTTTAAATGAGGTTTGCCATTTGTAGGTCATTTTGTCGATCTAGTGACGTGGTTGACGACTTCATAAATTTACGATAGTCTTTTCAAAATGAAATTCTGTCTGTATGTGTTTGTAGTGGCCAACGCATGCATATCGGGTAACTCCAGGTAAACCTGTTTATAGAGGGGCTAGTGTTGACGTCATCACCAGTTTGGCAAACCATTTCAATTTCAGGTAAGAAATTATGTTTATAAATACCAACGAGACAATTATAGTTCTTTTTAAACCATTAATCACAGAATAGGATAGGTACAGCACAAGGTACTCACAGTTTAGGTCCGAATAAAATCAATACCACACTCTTATAGTTAATGTGAGAGGGGCCCTTTTTCTCAAAGCGATTTTAGACTAAGTTGATAGTATGTGTTGATATATAACATTTGCTTGCGAGTGTCGTAGCGTAAATATCGCCTCGGAACTGGTGTTATTCGGCACCGGTTTCAAATCGATTTCTATGCTGGGACAGTCGCAATTTTATCATACAACACGACTCCACGGGGCATTGTTTCAAAACTCACATACGATCAACTTAGCCTGAGATCACTTGGAGCAACGGGGGCCAGACTGGTTGACACTGGGCTCTTAAAAGTTCTAAGGAGCTTTTTCTTTGAAATGAGCAGAGAAACACTCATAAATTCGCCATCCGTCAACAGATTCTGTTAGACACAAAGGTAATATAGATTTGAAAACTACATGTATTAGTTCTAGATAATCCGTTTTAAAATATCAAAAACCGTTTTAAACTGTGCAATTTTACAAATTTGTGTGGTAAGTTCACAGTTGACAACGATATTGGTAAAACATATCCATTAGCAGAAGCTAGTGTTTGTAGGCCGTGCGAAAAGTGTTGTTGGTGACTGTAGAATGATCTAGACACTAATACTTTTGTGACTGCGATTTTGTTTACAAATGACATATTCTGTGTTAACCATGCACTTTCAAAGTAAAATCAACCGAATCAGTGTCATGTATTTTGTTTGTGAAGGTTCTAATCAAAATGTCGACTTTTGTATGTTTGCATGAGTTATGGTAATTGCAAATTAATGCTTTATTTATGTATATACGAGATGATGTACTTAAAACTAACATACACAGAAGTACAAGTTGAACTCTTCACTTTAATTGCTGATATCAAATGTGTTCAACATTCTAAAGTACCTGGCATAATACACTCATCATACATGTTTTTGGCTCAATTTTTTTATGACATATTCCTGATATAAGGCTACCTTCAATTTTAGTCAATACATATGTCTCTGATTATGGTATACAGAATTAGCAGTAAGCTAACTTATTAGCGCATCAAATTCGTTGAAAATCATCTTTACAATGAGATAATAACCCTTCTGCAGTTTCAGTTTCCAGGATCCACCAGACATGTTGTGGGGAAGTGAAATGGTAAACGGAAGTTGGACAGGAGTTGTGGGCATGCTGCAGAGAAAGGTGACATAATATATTTATCTCACTATTTTTCTAATTATAGATTATAACTGGGTCATTGCTTACATTAGTTATTGTAAGCTATGAAATTTTTAAGTAGTCAAAGAGTTAACCGCAGAAGGCGGAAACAGATTTTTAGATTTAAAACAGTGTTTAGCTTGTGCTGTTAAATACCAATCTTGTGATATATTGTTCATATGAGCTCCCATTAAAACTCGCTTAAACAAATCATTACATAATAGGTTTTTTTTAAAAGCCCAATTTTATTTGTATTTGTACGGCTAAAACACAATTAAACCAATAGGTCACTCACTTTAACATAAATGTTCAACGATTGCAGGAAGCAGATATGTCTCCCATTCCCTGGGGGTTAAATGTGAGAAGACAGAAAGTGATGGACTATTCCATTATCATCGATGGAACAAGATACACAGCAATGTACAAAAAAGACACAACGGGAACCTCTCCATGGTTGTATCTTGTAGGTTGTCTCTCCTGGCCTGTCTAT
The DNA here is from genome assembly GCA_032361085.1 of Calliostoma canaliculatum. Lineage (NCBI taxonomy): Eukaryota > Metazoa > Mollusca > Gastropoda > Trochida > Calliostomatidae > Calliostoma > Calliostoma canaliculatum. The sequence continues at coordinate 12,217 of JAULCD010140948.1, forward strand.
GTCTATGGAGCAGTGGCTATGCTTCTTGTTGTGATTCTCTTTGAGCTCATACAAGTTGTGAGAAGAACATTCACAGAGTCAGAAAAGAACTATGGTGTCATTTCAACATGTTTTGAAATATCAAGCCATGCCCCACTTCGTCAAGGTAGGTGCAATGTTCGAGGTATTATGTCCTTGCTATGTGATATGCACATACATTAGAGTTGGTGCTTAAACCTATTTGTCATTGTTAAGTGATTAAAAAGTGTTACATCAACAACGTTTTCTGCAGATAATCGCTATGTGCTTAAATTAAAAGTGATGGAGGACAATGAAATGATTCCATTATTGATGATTTTCATGCGGATGGTGATACCGTGTATTATGACATGAGTTTGAGTAGTCTTATTTTGAACTTCAAAACTCGGCTGAATAGCCTTGCTCTTATGTCACAAGGCGTGTGCTTGACCAGCAATCTGTTCCATGGCTGTCTGAGCCTGTTAGAGACTTGTATTGTATAGTTGCCAGCCACCTATAAAAAACACACACACACAAAATTATATAAAAAAATATAAAAAAATATAATAAAATAACAAAAACAAACAAACAAAAAACAAAACGCAAAACAAAACAAAAACTCAACAGTTATACTGAGACAAAATCGACTAACCAGCTGCATCTAGTGGAGATCATTTCCTTACCACAAATTATTTGTCAGGAAAGTTAAAACTAAAATATTCCCTTGGGACATTACTGTCAAAAAACTACCAAAAAACTTATGTGACTCTTTTCTGACAAAATACATCATCTCTGTGAAGCTATTGACTCTCGCGCATGCTTCGTTCGACATCTATTAAGGCTCACAATTCCCGGAGTTTTACCCTAACGCTTAAAAAAGATACTCTCTAAATCTTAAAATCGTGTAGTACTTATTCAATAGCAACTTTAGTTACACAACAGTGCATTAAGGATACACTTCCGGCTATAAACATCACTGGAAGTGCTACCCTGTCCAGAGGTGTTGTCCTGCAGAAGTTAGGCGTCGTCTAAAAGTACTGATAGACACTCTGCTGTGTGGAAGCCAGCCATGTCGCAGCTGTGTATAAGTACACGTTGGGCTTTGTCTGGCTTGGCGTACAAGAGCATGATCTCCCTGTCATTAGTTTTCCTGGGACGGCTAGATCTGGTTACATCCTTCACTTGACCGGAAATAGTATGCTTACATATAACCTGCTGATGACAGTGTGATTAAAGTTCAGTTGTGCTTCAATAGCACGACATAACATACAAGTCTTGTGCACACCAATAATCGGTTCAAAGGCACTTGAATCTTGGGCATTTTACTCGTCACAATACAGCTTAATATATGCCTAAAATCAATTTTCGCTGTGTCTGTCAATATAGCATACACCAAAAAGGCAATGTGCATACTGCATTTTTAGCAAACCTACCCCTGGAACAACCATGCTCAACACGAGCATGTACGTGCAGCTCGAACCAGGTAATGTTCAGGATATTTTGTTCATAGTAGGTGTAGTACGTAAAATATCTAGTTTAAAATAATGAACATTATATTTTCTACATTTACTTCAAAATATGTGGTGCGATATTTATGACGAGGTGTATATATGTAACCACTGTTAAATAAAATTGAATAAAGTGTACTACAATTTATTTGGAATCAACATGAACGATGTTTCGTTTCTTTTGACACAATTATGCCATTGTTAAGTCTTATTACGTCAAACACGTACAATTTGAATGTAAACTTTGTATAAACAACAACATATATATAAATATAACACAATATATACTCATGATCATCAGGGTTGTCCCTTCCCCCACCACTTTACCAACATAAAAATACAGGATCATTATAAAAACAATCTTGAACGATGAAAGACATAAAGTGCACTGTGTATAATGTATAAAGTGCATAATGTGTGTGTGTAAATTGGGAATAGAGAGGCTGCTTACAAAACCGTCTACAAACAGTGATCACAGAACACACTGATGAAACAACTGATAAAACAACTGATGAGACAACGGACTCAATCTACCAATGCCGTGGCAAACATCTATAGCTAACCGGTATCAGATCATCAGAATGGATCTGATGGGGGCCAACAAATGCTTGCGTTTTAGTGACAACAAGGGAACTATGCAGCGAATCGCGAATCGCGAAACTTCTCAGAACCAACCGTAACGTTACACCGAAGACAAAAAAGACATCAACGTAAAACTTACACACACAAAGACAAAATACTGTGTTGTCTTGTCCAAAAACACCAACGTTTGTCAGCCAGATCACTCCATGACAGGTGGGACTGACTGAGCAATGTTTTACTTTAACGAGTGTCATGTGGCTACAAAGCGAAAGACTTTCTTCGATGACCCAATTTAACACACAAACTACCATGCAAGAGGGGTGTACAGCACAGCAACAATGGGGACAAATCATCTTCACTGACGTTGATGGGTGCGTGTGTGTAGGTTAGAGGGGATGTGAAGGGTGTTGTTGCCGATTCAGTTCTGGTTTGGAGTGACATCAATTTCAACAGTGGAACTGCACTTTTGCTAATCCAGTCTTGGAGTAGACGTTCCTGTCGTATGCTCGCCAAGTGTACAGCAATAACTTTCTGCTGCAGGATGACAACGCCCCAATATTGTGCCAGGGCAACTAACAACTTCCGGTTGCAAGAGGATGTTGACCGGCCAAAGGTCAGACATATACCCCATTGAACACACGTGGGACGTACTGGACATAAACTACAAAAGGTGGACTCTGTGGTAAAGACTAAACATGCTTTTGGTCAGTTTATGGTCCGTACATTGGTACAATGTAGCTGCAGCAGATGCACACAAACTGTTTGGCAGCATGCCAATGGTAATTACTGCGCTTGTTGAGACCCGGGGTGACGCCGCACGTTATTTACTTTACATAGCACTGGATACTGATATAAATTGTTTTATTACCAGTTCCTGCAATTGGAACTGCCGTGTCTTAAAGGCCGTCAATAGTTCAACAAATCTGTAATAGTTTAATTCTTTTCATTAATAAGACGTAATGAAGGTGCATCAATTTTGCACAAACTTATTATCAAAGACAAAATGCATCAACTGACAGTTCGAAGAAAGATTTAACACAATAAAAGGTAGTGAAATTGACGTTTTGTGTTCTTTATGTTACAAAGTCATCAATATGTCTGGGGGTGACAACCATTATTATCATGAAGATATAAACCATAAAACGTAACTGTATATTACCTCAAGCTGTTTCCCTTTGAAAAATAACAATGGAAATAGGTTTTTAAAAGTTCTAGGACTGACAAATGTGAAATTGTGACTACATTACACGATGTATCATATTCTTTTTTCAATGTAAAATACTTAATAAAACCAGTATTAGAACACTTTGATAAGATTACCAGTGTAATTGCTATTTCAGGACTACCCCGGATTCCAGACAATTGGCCATCCAGAATTGTGATGTTCACCTGGTGTTTCTTCTGTATGGTGGTGACAGCTGTGTACATTGGAAACCTGACGGCGTTTTCAGCGATAGACAAATATAGGCCTCCCTTTAACACACTCCGGGATCTGGCTGAGCAGGATGAGTATGCTGTTGGGGTGAGGGAAGGTGATTATCCTCTGACAGTACTGCAGGTAACTACACTCATGATGTTTTCTCAGGGTTATTTCAAAGTATGGGCATTTTGTTTACCTAAATACACATGGACATTTACTGTATATGTTAAAAGATATTACAATGCATCGTCATTGTATTTTTTCGCTGAAAAGAATAATAATACTTTGACATTCAATTTGTGTTCTAAAAAAATAACAATATATAAACATTTTGTACTCAAAGAAATAACAATATATAAACATTCTCAAAATATGCTTTAAAACACATTACGTGGGCATTGACAATAAACATGCGTTATAAGACATGGGTATTCTTGATGTATACGAAAAGTATTTAAATTATGTGGACATTCATAGTGTGTTACTCTGTCAAAGGATCTGGTTAATAAATGCCATATCTTTTGTTTTCTGTGGAAAGTGCATAGTTTAGAACACATATATTTGGCATGCAATGAAGGAACGCACTGACCAAGTGTCAGCTGAAAGTAATTCCACTGCATGGACATTTATGGTGTGTTGTAAACGCCATTAACACTTACCGTGCGGCATAATTTTGTGGTGTGAGTGGCGTGTCCCGGAATGTATAAAGATTTCACCTATCCTAATTAGTGCCTTACTCAACATCGCCGCCTGTTTGTCCATACGGCTCACGAAAATATCCGGGTCAGGCTAACAGCCTGACCCGGATATGTCCGGGAGCCGCACGGTAAGGGTTAACTCTTAGAGTGCCAAGCTGAGTTTGGTGTTGAAAACCTGTCCGGTGATAACTTGTTTAAAAGAACTCCAACACTAGCTCTTTTAAACAAGTTATCACAGGTTGGGTTTTTAACGGCCTAATTCGACTGCAATGTCGACATGTAACGTGCAGATACCGAGGAAAACATTTTTTTAGAATGTAGATTAAAATTAGCCATTGAAAAATTAAAAACAAATTTATTAGTGATAACATCTTTACTTTGTGAATGGGGGTGGAGTGGGTGGGTAGGGGTTGGGGGCTTTTGACACAGTTGCTTGTCTACATTACTGTCCACGAAACGAATTATTGACATTAATGCTGGCAATTATTTTATAGTTAACATATGAACAATATCATTTAGGTTCAGTCTTCAGTCGGGTAAGTGGGTACTAGTGAGATAATATAATCTGAAATGTTGCACGTTAGAAGTTGTCTTTCATGTACGTCTTTCAGTCGCAAAATGGTTTCCACATGAAGTGTAGGTTATGTAAGACTCAGTAGATATCTCCACATTTGACGGTTTATGGCAACATAGAGTTAAACGTGACAAACAACAATAACAAAATGGTTGTGATTTATATCAAACTATGATGTCATA
>JAULCD010140949.1:0-11144 GCA_032361085.1 Calliostoma canaliculatum
GTGAGTGAGTGAGTGAGTGAGTGAGTGAGTGAGTGAGTGAGTGAGTGAGTGAGTGAGTGAGTGAGCGAGTGAGCAAGTTGGACTTTAACACTGTTTTCAACAGTATTTCAGCGGCAGTCAGATTTATGACAGGGAAAACAGGTAGTGTGGCTGTGCGCTTGGATATTTTACAGTAGCTACAAAGTAATCAGAAGCCACAATCTACCTATCTATGTTTGATGATACAGAGAAACCCTCAAGACTTCTACAAACCAAAGTTGCATCGTTTACACTACTTTTTTAATGATAAAAATAAAATATAAATAAATTCTCAAACAAATCGATAAAATTATTATAACTGTATTGTAACCATATTGTTTTACAAAAGCCCTATGCAAACATATCATGTATTACAACACCATTATGCCCATTAGTATCATGTGTCGTTTTTCAATTCTATTCAATTATTGATGATTGTCACAGTGTCAGTAACGATTTCAAGGCATCACTTCACTTCACATAAAACAGTTCCTCGTTTAAAGGCTGTATTTCAGCTGTGTGCGACGGCTCGATGTGTGGTCATGTTACCTGTTGTTGATTGCATTGTCAGACAGGTGTAGTGGATACACTCAAACAGCTGGTTGCCATTAGGCTGGACCGGAGAGTGAGTGAACCGGTTGTTACAACCTGTGATGTATCCCTAGATTGATTAACCCTTACAGTTCTAACCTGATTTGCTGCTTCCAAATTACAACCTATACAAGCTTTTGAAAATGTCTCCTGTGGTAATTTGTTTCAAAGAGCTCCTGCAGAAGCTCTTTGAAACAAATTATCACAGGAGAGGGTTTTATAGCAAAAAATCGTCAGTTTTAAGTTTTGACCCTAAGTCATCTCTAAGGTTAAATTCTCAAAATGTGATAATTACCTCCGTGGCAATGGGTTATGTTTAGAAACGCCAAAATCGCTGTGCACTTTCCACGTTTTTTGTTTTTTTAGTAAAGAACAGTTTACAGCGATTTTGTTATTTGTGAAACAAGCCCCGGGTCCGGTGCAAACAGCTGTCAAAGAAGCACCTAAAATATGGGAATTAGTCAGTTATTAATTATTTGCTTCAGGTACCCGAACATCTAATAACAGGATGTTAGACTCGCAGCTGACACATTAGGATAATTTATGCTTCCCTTAAATCAGCAAATTAAAGAAATGTCATCATCTTTCTTCTGTTACTCGCCATGTGTGTTTCATCAACACTATGTAATGGTTTATAGTTTTTTTTATAGATAGTTCATTAATCAAAGACTAATAATCCAGATGTGTGTTTGTCCTTTGAGAGCCAAAGCACTTTCAGTTCAACTTCACCTTTAACCCGTAAAGTGCTGAGCACAACATTCGCTCACTTTAGTTATCAAATGCAAACTCAAACAGGCTGTTCAACACCTAGCCTGGGGACAGTTGTTTAAAAGAGCTCCTACAGGAGCTCTTTTAAACAAATTATCTCAGGATAGGTTTTCAACAACACAAGATGGTAACAGCATTAAAACTGGCTGAATCAACTCAGCAGTTATCAAGAATTTAGCTAAACTTAAAACTGTGAGCACTTTTTGCTCTTCAAAATCTGTCCTTTGGTAATTTGTTGAAACCAGCTCCTTAAAGGAGCTCTTTGGAATAAATTCCCACAGGATAACATTTCAACAGTGAGTAAGATTTATAGATGGCAACTTCTTTCTAGAGTGAGGTGCGATGTTTCGATGTAGATTCTTACACTGCTGTCAAGCAAATTTGTTACCATCCAACTTCTATATTGTCTATCAAATAAGATTTCAACAGCCTGTTAAAATGTAGTGTTTTATAGTTTTTATGGTGATGACCTTGTGTTATAAATGACTATTGTTTTGAAATTTCTTAAAAAGAGCCCTTTAAAGGAAGCTCTTTTAACAAAGTATAACAGGATAGGTCTTCAATAGCCGGTTCAGGTTGAACTTTAGTCACTGCATTATAATCAATGAATGACGCAAATGTACTCTACGGGTTATAAAAAAGATTGTGCCACAGTCACTAAACTTATTTTTAAAGGGGTTCCATTTCTCGTCACTCTCTTTGTCATTTATAAATACATTACACACCTGGGGCCTTTTCTCGTTGCTTTGATTACAATTTCCGAGACATTGAAAATGGAAAAATCCAATTTTCTTTTTACAGCCATTGAGGGTCCACATTATTTTAATCGTGCCAGAAGCTATGCAGCAAGTGGAGACTGATAATATAAATTAAAAAATTCAACACTATTCCAATTTAAATAAATAAAAAAAAAACACTTTTATGGCTAAATGTAAATGAATGATGTTCAACTATCACCCCATGAATAAGGTGTTGACTGAGGCTGCCATAAAATCTTCTTTAAAAACATTTGATTGTAGTATGAAATTTTAAGGAAGAGTTACATAACTTTTTGATGGCCTTGACATTGATATAAGGTGTCATGGCCGATATGCGGTGTTACACATTTGATTCACCCTAAAATGTGTTATATAAGTATACTTTGTAAAAGATAAGTATTTGCCTTTGTTCCTTATAGATTTAGTAAAGTATTGTTTCATACAGATATTGTTTAGTTTTTTGATAGACCTGCATAACATTCTGAAATCCCTTGAACTGTAAAATAGTAACAAGAATGAATTTGCAAGCAGTGATAAAACATAATTCCTACACTATTTCTAACTTAAGTGGGAAAAAGAAAAAGTTCCAAGTTATATTTAAAGTAATAAAAGAAATACTAAACTCACTTCCATGTCATATCATTTTTATGAAACTCGTGAAAGTTCTTGTTTTATACTTTCTTTTTTTCGTGAGACACCAAAACTTTGTTAAAGATAATTTAATGTCATTTACAAGCATGCACCAACTTTATAAAGTTAATTTTAAGGAAACACACATGTTTCATTTCGCATTGTGTCACAGTCAAATGCAGAAAGATCTAGTCGAGATGTTCCACGAAATAAAAAATGTTTGACTAAGTATTTTCAACCAATTAGAATTTGTTATGGTCGTTATGTTTATTATTACTGCCCACGCGGTGTGTCAGATGTCACAGTGCTGATGTATTTAATTAACTTGAGTGGTGGTAATTTCAGAAAAAGCAACAGACCCCCATTCCTTAAAGCGATTTGAGGCTAAGTTGATTATAAGGGATTTTTGAAACAAGGTCCTTTGGAGCTGTTTCTTAACATAGGCTTACAACTGTCGTAGGGCAGTAATCGACTTGGAACCGGTGCCGACAGTCGTAAGCTAATGTTATATTTTTATACTTACGATTAACATAGCCTAAGATTGCTTTGAGGAACGGGGCTTTGATCTACAATAGCATCAACTGTGTACGGAAGGTATATATTGTTTTATCACACTTTGCACTGCATATATAATACCACTGCGCTATATTAGGTACCATAAAACTTGTATAGAAAGTTTTTTGAAAATAAAAATAAATCAGAATAGCCTACATATCCGGGAACACTAAATATGTATACGATGTAGAAAGCGATACGAGACTTACCGTATACCAGGAACACTGACTGTGTGTACGATGTAGACAGAGATTTGAGACTTGCCGTATACCTTGAACATTGAGTGTGTATACGATGTGGAAAGAGATACGAGACTTGCCGTATACCTGGAACACTGAATGTGTATACGATGTGGACAAAGATTCGAGACTCGCCGTATACCTGGAACACTAAATATGTATACAATATGGACAGGGACTCGAGACTTGCCGTATACCCGAAACACTAAATATGTATACGATGTCGACATAGCCTCGAGACTTGCCGTATACAAGGAACACTGAATGTGTATACGATATGGACAGAGATTCGAGACTTGCCGTATACCTGGAACACTAAATATGTATAGGATGTGGACAGAGATTCGAGACTGGCTGTATACCTGGAACACTGAATGTGTATACGATATGGACAGAGATGTGAGATTTTTCGTATACCCAAAACACTGAATGTGTATATGATGTGGAAAGAGATTCGAGACTCGCCGTATGCCTGGAACACTGAATATGTATACAATATGGACAGGGACTCGAGACTTGCCGTATACCCGAAACACTAAATATGTATATGATGTGGACAGAGATTCGATACTTGCCGTATACCTGGAACACTAAATATGTATAAGATGTGGACAGAGATTCGAGACTTGCTGTATACCTGGAACACTGAATGTGTATACGATATGGACAGAGATGTGAGATTTGCCGTATACCCAAAACACTGAATGTGTATATGACGTGGAAAGAGATTCGAGACTCGCCGTATGCCTGGAACACTGAATATGTATACAATATGGACAGGGACCCGAGACTTGCCGTATACCCGAAACACTAAATGTGTATATGATGTGGACAGAGATTCGAGACTTGCCGTATACCTGGAACACTAAATATGTATAGGATGTGGACAGAGATTCGAGACTTGCTGTATACCTGGAACACTGAATGTGTATACGATATGGACAGAGATTCGAGACTCGCCGTATACCAGGAACCCTGAATGTGTATACGATGTGGACAGAGACTCGAGACTTGCCGTATACCTGGAACCCTAAATATGTATACGATGTGGAAAGAGATACGAGACTTGCCGTATACCAGGAACCCTGAATGTGTATACGGTGTGGACAGAGACTCGAGACTTGCCGTATACCTGGAACACTAAATGTGTATACGATGTGGACAGAGACTCGAGACTTGCCGTATACATCAGTGTCTACAGTAGGCTTCCATGTTTAATTCACCATCAATTTCGCATTATCTTATCTAATCATGCACAAACTCGATAGTCCTCCGAGGACAAAACCTTTACCACAGACAACTTTAATCTTCATGATCCCCTCAATAAGAACACATTTTAGCAACGGTGTCTAGACATTCAATGACATGGTTTGTAAATGTTTCAATAAGATGTTCAACTCTGACCCGTGTAACATGGCCTCAACAATTTAACCTCTTGTAACGTGTGTAATTGGATGTGTGAAATAGCAATGCTTTCATGCAGTCTATATCACCCGACACATTGTTTATACCATCAGGGTTACACATTGCAATGTAAAAACAGGACGTTTAATCCAACTGTTAACATGTTAGGCTGCATTCTGCCAAAAAGTAGACTTTTCAAAAAGTCAACTTTTTTCAAGATCATCATGTTCAAGTGCTAAGGATTCACATCAAAAGAGAATTTCTTCAAATTCTGATACTTTTTTCTCATTGTTTGTGTAAGAGGCTATGACTGTTTATCCTGCAAGGATTAAAATCAAGATTGGCAGAATGTTATAAAGTTAAAATAGAATTATTTATTTTAGTGTGTTGTGCAAGTCTGCATTTTTCAAAAAAATTCTTAACATAAACTTAATTTCTTTGTTTTGCTTTTGAAAAAACTTCAATTGCAGATTGCGTTGCCATAAAGTTTCAATTCCTACCAAAAGTGACAAAAAACATTAAATTACATGTCACTTGTATATTTGTGCTGATGATTTGAAAAAACAATCTGACTACTGTTGCGTTTAATTTGTCTTGTTCATTTTCTTTAACATAATTTGATATTGTTGTTTTTTTATTCTAAACATGATAATACTGATGATAAACAGACCATTTGGTTTCTTCTAAAGCACATGCTATTTTTATAAAAATACAACAGGATCGGCTTTCACGAGTTTTCGATTGGACGTAAAACAAGCTAACATTTTAAACTGTGGTACATTGGTTACCCTAATTTGCTATTCTTTACAAAATACAAATATAACTTAACAAATTTTAAGTTAGTGCGGATTTCTCAGAATTTCGGCAGGAATACACGAGTGTCTTTCAACAATAACCCAAAAGGTGTGGGTTTAAATCCTAGCAATTTAGTTATTCAGTTGTTATATAGTGTTTTCAATTATATCCATTTGAGTTTAAATTCAATATGACAGTTTGTTGTAACAGTAATTCCTTCTTGTATGCATAAAAAAGTAAGTATAAATAAAATTTATTTCATTGGTTTCTCTGCCAGTCAGTAATTTCCAGAAGATCTTGATGACATAAACTGTTATTGATTTCCTTGTTTTGCTGATCGAAGAAACCTGAAATACGGACTACGCTGTCAAACATCAACATTAAGAGTAATAGACTTTGTGTATGCTGAGTGGGTTATGTTATACCACAGAGACTAAGCCCCGGGGTTATAAAACATTTGCTGTGCTCTGCTCAAGTTCGTGCTTAAATTTGCTCCTTGAGCCTCAGCTTAAAGTTAAGCATAACGCCAAACTCAAGAAAGTTTTATTACTTTTGGACCTGGTAAATATGCACGACTGTTTCCCTTTTTCCACATCACGTCAACTTCAATAAACTCTCAAATATGTGCCGTGAAATTGAATGTCTTGCAAAAGTACCTAGTTATACAAACAGGCGTTCACAGTCGTGAGTATAACAAACAGTCACAGGTATCAAGAATAATACAGTGTGTTCTAAAATAGACACTAAAGTACACTGTGCGATAGACACCGAAATACAGATTGTTATCGACAGGAAAATGCTGGCAATACAAGACACCAAACGACCCACAAAGAACATTAAAATATAGATTGCAACACACACTGAAATAGACAGCAGTGTAGATTGAAATGTACGACACCAACACATGGGACAAAGCTATTAATTTCTTTATTTTTAATGGAATTTTGTATTTAACAGTGCCATCCTTGTATTATTAAACTTGGTTTGTCGGTTAAATTTAAACAATTAAGACATTGCCATGGGTATTTAATTACAGATAAAACAACACTAAAATAGACGTTGTACATTGACTATAATGGACACCATGGCTCTGTTCCTCAAAGCGATCTTAGACTAAGTTGATCGTAAGTGATTTTTAAAGCAATGACTGTTGGTTCTGATCATAGGCTTACGAATGCCGTAGCGCAGATATAGATTTGGAACCGGTTCCAAAACAGTCTCTACGCTACACCAGTCGTAAGACAATGTTATATTTTAGCACTTACGATCAACTTATCCTAAAATCGCTTTGAGAAACGGGGCCCAGACCAAACAGACGTTGCAGAATTGTGGCAGAATTGCAATAGACATTTAAAAGGCTAAGTAAATTACAATAGATACTGCAATAGAGGGAATCTTGGCTATTGTAAGACACGGAAATAAAAACACTGCATTCTTTAGTTCAGAATACACTGCAATAAACAGTGCAATGTAGACGGCAATATAAACCGTAATAGTAAATGCAAAGTACACTTGAGTTATTATTATAAAGTCCAAAACTTATTAAACAAAAAACATAAAACAAACGTTTCCACTGGAACTGCCATTGAAATCAAAGAATAAAATAAACTGAAATATAGACTGCAAGTATCCCAAAGAGCTAACATTAAGTACATGTTTTGGGTAAATACCTAACCAACGGTACCGTTTTACGCTTAGCATGATAGTGGTACTATATAATGACTTTAGTGTTTAAAGACTTCAACATACTGTTACAAATCTAAACCACCATAATTCCTTGACAGTCTGACGCGGCAATAGACATGTCAGTTTACTGTATATATCTTAGATGTCATGCAATACAAACCGCCTGCTTGCTATCTCTAACGCGCGTGTAAACTGATACGGACTAGGTTTTTGACAATACAATATGATCATGGAAATGTAAAACTTTAATAGACATTGTAGTTTTGTGTGCAAGACGTTCTGCAATGGTCCCTGTTGGGTATAAGATTTTAACAACATATGTTTCAAACAGTTTTATTTCATGATACAAGAACCGTTGAAATCGGCAATAAATAACAACTTACTGTGTAAAGCGAGATAAAACGAGGTATATTATGCGTCCGTTCTATCGACTTGTCATGACCCCGTGTGACCCGTGAAGTGGACACATGTCCCGAAGTCAAGTGGTATTGATTTTCGGTTATGAGCATGTAAGTATCTGGCTACACGCTGATCTCGACGGGATGTCAGACAAGTAAGGTAATGTGCCGAGCCTCCCTTGTTGCTAATTGTGAATAGATGTGTGGGGTGATATATCTTCACTATCATCGAGAGACGGCCAACCCGGTCAGTTAATCATTAACGACCAGTCAGTCATTAATGACTTATAACGTATGGAAATAGCAGGACACACTGAGGAATGTTTTGTCTTCATCAGAAGCATCTCTGAGTGATCATCGCATGGTGCTACACTTGTGATAGCTCACTTCACTGACAGGAACAGTTTATCATTGCTATCATCTGTCAATGATGATGAAGTGCCACGTTTGGTGCCCACTTTTGTTTAAGAACTGCTTTATATATTAAACTGTAGCATTAACGAAGAAATATTTGACTTCTTTCTTTGGTTATTTTTACAAATATATCGCACGCAAATATATATTTTTACAAATTCTAGTATCTAGTATCAAATGTCAGAATCGATATAAATGCCTTGAGACGTATACCTTGTACTGACACATGAATATATTTAAGTTTTTGAGTGTGTTCGACACAATGCGGCTTGTAACATGTATACCGACTGTTCTTAATTTATAAATTGTAGAACTTTAAACTGTGACCACTTGTGCATTTGTAACCTGGGGCCCGTTTTACAAAGAAGTCATAAGTTTACGACGGTCTAAAACATGTCACGGGGTTCATGGATTTGGTTAACAAATGCTAAAAATGGTTGTAAAGTGTGCATTTTCCAAAGAAAAACTTGTGATATAGTTTAGGACGTCGTAAAGTTATGACGTTTCTGTAAAACGGGCACCTGATCCTTAAGTTGCCAATAGCAAAGTTAGTTTGGACATTAAATACCGAAATAAACATGTGTTATGTTTTAGTGTTTTGATGTTTTGTATTTTTGGAGTATTGTTTATTCATTGTTAAAGGCTCATATTTAAATTGACACTGTCCTAGAGTTGCATCCTTTGATATATTCTGTATTCTAGGTCCATGTCCATTTGAGAGTGAGCCAAACATTCTTTTGTGTGATAAAAGGTGATATAAATGGACATTTATTTTGCTACTGTGGCCATGTAATGTCAGTGTGACCTGAAAAACTTTAACATTTTTACTTCAATGTAAGCTGCTTTTTGTTTTGTTTTTATTTGTATTCCTTTGAGTGCCGTATTGATTTCCATAGTATGTGACTACTTCGTGCTGTTGAAACCTGTCGTGTGATCGTTTGTTTAAAAGGGTTCCTTTGAATTTTTAACAGCCTATTTAGAAAGGAATTTTTAAAATTCAACCGACAAATTAACTTGTGTAGTCCATTTAAGTGCTCGCTGTCACAGTTTTGTTAGCAGTTTGCTTTACTTGAGATCTTTGACAAGGGAAATTTCCATTACAACAACTAAATTACCATAATTTGCTGTCTGATATCGTTTAGTCAAAACATACATCTTGTTGTTTGGCTGATGCAAATTCAATCGACCGACTCTATAATGCATTGTTTTACTTTAAGCCATAAATCCAACACCAAACACTCCACCCTTTAATGTCACTTAAAACTGTGTACGGTCTACATCAAAACGTGTGTTAAGGATATCAAATACGGAGTCTGTGGATTTTAAATGTAATTATGGATAAGTTTTATTGATGGTCGAACTGAAAATAAAATCTACAAAAGATTGCATTTTTATTTTCACTATAAAATCACTTTCATCCTTAATTCCTCAAACACGTTGTATAGCTACACAAATCTTGTTCTTTCTGGAATTCATTCAAGTCGGTCACTTGGGGATTGACGTGCAAATGGGCCCCCGACGTTGTAGGTTTGGACGTCCAACTGTCGAATTAAACTCGTTTTCACGATAAGAGATGGAAAAGGTTTCTTGTTGGTTTGGCATAGAAAATTCAATTTGGACCACTCTGGCAAAGCTAAAATCATGCTACCATCAGAGAGAACTTTGCCTCCGCGTTTATAGTGTGTTGGTTTCAGTGTCGCACGTCCAACAGTAACTGTGGCTGTTAAAAAACTATTCCGTGATTATTTGCTTACCAACGTTTTTGCAGATGCTCTTTTAAACCAATTTTAATAACATACGTTTTCAACAACATGTGGAAGCTGTTTTAATATTCATTTTAAACAATAAATTCAGCATATTAAGGGTTAAAGTTTTGGCATTATGTATTGCTCAGACAGATAAAACATTAAGGCACAGAACATAACTTTTTGCATTTTAAGGACCACGCTGTTCGTTGGCAAAGCCATTACACACTAGCCACATACACGAAAACAAACAACGTCTTTTAAAAGATACGCATTGCTTAGGAGAAGTTAAGAGAGCGATTATTTGAGTTTAACATTAGCATCCATAAAAATAAATCTGCCATTACTTATCAATTAGTTTTGATATGACAAACAGTGGTAAACATTAAACTAAAAGTTACATAATAGTGCACATTTTCACATAAATCAAATCAATATTTCTTGTAATCCTACCTAACGAGTGTGCTTCTTGTCTCCAAATTGAGACTTTTGGCTCTGTAATGATAAAGATGTGATGTTTGTTTCTCAAAACAATTGTTTGAAAGACTCTCGTTTATTTCTTAAGACCATTTGCCCACAATGTAATGATGTAATAAGCTCAAACATGTAACAGAAACTCTCGCCTCGGAACGGCTGTATGTAGGTAGATAATAAAAGTCATTATTTATCTTCTTCGCATTACTACTCGTTTTAGCCTGGAGGATGGTCGTAAGCTAAGATCGATCTAAGTCTATATTTCTTCATAACCACTGAATACTTCTATGGAACCAAACACTCAAAGAAGCTAGGGAAAGTTTCCGTTCAACAATGCTCTCATGAAGCATAACATTCATCTTAGCGCTCTCGTAAGTCAAGACATCTTAAGCTAACGATAGATTTGAATAATGAGGACGTATACTTGTTTAGAATTACACTGCACCACACCTCACAGTATTGTTAAAAGCTTAATCTATTCATATCAAATTTTGTTGGTATTATTGCAAAACAGTGTGTTGAAATCGTACACTATGGTAATTTGCTTAAAAGGATATCAAATACTCAAAAGTTTTCAACCGTACAAGGCAGTTACCAATTTAACTGTACGTGAATAGATTTGATGATCTGAAGCTTAATGCTTATGATTCTTAAGCACCGCTACATCCT
>JAULCD010141060.1:0-11142 GCA_032361085.1 Calliostoma canaliculatum
TTCGTCGAAATTGTAATCGCCGGCACTAATATAAACTCTTAAATGTCAGTTTAAGGTTAGTTGGATTTGGCCGTTATCTATATCGTCAGTCTCGTTAAACAACAAATAAAAAAATAAAAAAAGCCTACTGTATAGCTTGACAATCTTCAATAAACACAACTGTCTCATTATGAAGAATCTGTACACGGGTCCCACGAGTTGGAAACCATTTAACATGCAGTCAGGACAGATTAGAATGCTCTTGCACTCTCAGTTCGAAGAAACCAGCCGAAGCTGACTCATTTACTCTGCTTTACTTGTAGGCGTAGTTATTGTTGATACTAGTTTTCCCTTGACTATGATTGCATCCTTAATAAAGTTACACATCTTCTAAGTCAAGGACGGATTATTTGTTTAAGGACATAGAGCCTTTCACCACATCATAACGCAAGATTGCTTCTAAAAATTATTTCAACCTTGTACCAGTAGTTTTGAGCACGGACCTACTACCGGAGGTGTTTTGACACCTAACAATGGTGGTAAGTGTTGAATCGTTTCCTTTCCGACCGTTAGTATAACTGAGGGTCTAACAGAGCCTACTATATCGTCCCTACTGGCAGTGAGATGTCTATATTCTTTACTCAGAATCGGCAGATTTCCAGAAACTTTCGTGCCTGTCATCCTGTTTCAAAGCGTAGTAGCATAGTAACGTCAATATCACGACCTCATCAGCTGCCACTGGATCTACCATCAAATGATTAGATTATATCAACAAATGAATTGATAATACTTAATTAATTTGATGATATCATTAAATAAAATTGAACTAATGATATCATCAATTTGTTTAATGATTATCAATTAAATTAATGATAACAACACTATTTGATTATATCATCAACTAATTGATGTTATCATTAATTAAAATGATTATATCATCAAATGTGGATTAAATGTGAAAACGGATTGTCATAAAGCCGCACTATGAGAGGCAATCAACTGTAGGGAATGCGGGCTGTCGTTGTCGGGAACGTATCGTGGCTACGCGTTGATAGATACTCTATCTGATCTTCCTTCATCGCATGGTTCACTCGACGACTACTAGTCTGCTTAACCCTTAGCGTGCGGCATAGTTTTTGAGACATTATTTGAGTGTCGTGTCCCGGTTTTGTTTTAGGATTACGCCTATCCCAAAATGCGGCTCATGGAAATATCCGGGTCAGGCTACTGGTAGCCTGACCCGGATATTTCCGTGTGCCGTACTGTAAGGATTAATCTATACAATGCATATGTCCTCATCCTTATACCTTGGACTTTTAGAGTTATCGCCATTTTTCTTCATGCGAACTGTCTACTAAAGGATGGTTTTACCTTTCGGTTTTGGCCTGTTACTTGACACTCCTATGTCAATCGTAATTTAGCCTTTGTGGTTGGCTTAGCAATTTCTTCTAGCCCTTTTCACTGTCCATGTGAAGAACAAGCTACGACTCATATACAATAAGAAACTGTTCATCCGCGACTAACTGGTGCGTCCCAGTTGATAGATACTCTATCTGACCTTCCTTCATCGCATCGACTTTTAATCTGCTTAACCCTCACCGTGCGACATAGTTTTTGAGAAATTATTTCAAGTGGCATGTTCCGGATTTTTTTTAGGATTTCGCCTACCCCAATATGTGCCTCAACCAACATCACTGCCTATCTCTTCATGCAGCTCATGAAAATATCTGGGTCAGGCTATTTCCGTGTGCCGTCCTGTGAGGATTAATCTATATAATTCATGTGTCCTCATCCCCATACCCTCGACTTCCAGAGTTATCGCCATTTGTCTGCATGCGATCTGTCTACTGAACGGTTTTGGCCTGTTACTTGACACGCCCATGTCAATCGTAATTTAGCGTTTGTGGTTGGCTTAGCAAATTCTTCTACCTTGGCTAGGGGATACATGCACTACCTTTATTACTGTTCACACGACGTTCGATTGCTCTCGATCTACTCGTTAATTGGTTGTCTTGTCATCTTCAAGTAGTTAGAATTGATTTACCTAGAATGGCCTGTTTGATCCGTTTCACCTGTTCAGTATCATTAGAACATGTGGACTTTGGTCTAAAGCTGATTGCTGTATATTTGTGCAATGTAAGCTTTAATCCAGTATTTCGTTCTAATATGTCTGCTCGTTCCCACTACAATGCCGCGGGCGATGTTGAGATCTGGGGTCTTTTGTCTGTGTCAGCCCTGTCGATTTATCCCAGGCCCTCGTTTAACAAAGTCGTCATAACTTTACGACGTCATAAACCATATCATTGGTTTAATGGATTTGGTCTACAAATGCAAAACATTGTTGTAAATGTTGTCGAGGTGTATGACGTTGTAAAGTTATGACGCCTTTGTGAAACTGGGTCTAGGGGATGTGACTGTTGATAATCTTCGCTGGAGTTTCTTGTATGAGCCGTTTTCCTTCACCTCTTCAGCACGTGTCCATCGCGGGCTGGTATGTTCACTTGAGTTTTGCAGACTGCTTTTTGGAGTTTGTCACACTTCTGCTTTCTTGCTGTAAAGGGGTTTCTCGGAATAGCTATGCTTTGGCACACGTGACTCACATGTTTCACCCGACCTATGTCACGATAGTCTATTCTATCTCCATGCAGGGATCGACCTGTTCCACGTCCCTGTTCTACCCATCATCTAGTTGACTCTCGTGGACTAGCTTCATCTGACGATAAGGGCTTGTTAGGTTCCAGGGCCCCGTTTCACAAAGACGTTATAACTGTAAGCGCCGTAAACCACTGGGTAAATTGATTTGGTTTACAAACGTAACAAATCTTTGTAAAGTGTGTACTTTCCAAATAATATTTGTTGGCAATAGTCTCATGCTGTTGCCACTGCCACTGCCATGAGACTAATGAACCAATCCTACTCCTACACCAACATACACGAGAGTACATTATATGGTTATGTTCCTTAGATGGTTATGTTTCGGTTCGCACTTCGCAGGTACTAGCCGAACCTCGCAGGTTTCACTGTATCACATAACCGCAATGGTGATGCAGTCTTTGTCCCTGCCGTAAACCCTGCAACTGCGTTATAACTGATAAATTGTTGAAAATTGCATAACACCATAACCCAATTATTCACTCACTAGTTCCATTTTGGGCATGTTTGCCTCTGATTAAAGCATTCTCTCATACAGACTGGTAAGCATACAGATACCACAAGATGATACGAAACTATTCGTTAATGTTAAATGAAGTCTTAACTTTTGCTCTTACTTTCAGAACTGACAGTACATCCCCTGAAGAAAGACAGACCTACACTTTTTGTTGTTTCACCTGGTTCACAGACAAGTATGTTTCTGTATTCTTCCCACAGTCGTACTTTTAAATCATATAATTATACACAAATAAATAATATCATTGCTTTAGGTTTTGTGCCGTCAACAAGACGTCTTATAATAGCGTCGTCTTCAAGCTCTGCAGTGTATGTTCATGAAATGGAGAGTAAGGAAATTGATATTCTCCAAAAGGGAGTTGTTTGTCATGATATTGTTGTTGACGATAACGAGAATATAATATTTTTTTCTGCCTGGACAACTAAAGATGGTATATTTAGTATATTGACAAATGGTAAATCATTTAAGTTAATTTTGACTACACTTGGTGTAGCTCGCATTGCCATTGATACAAAACAAAAAGTAATATTTTGTGGCACATCAAAAATCATATCAGTAAGCTACGATGGGAAATATAAGAGTATTATTGAACCTAAATCTAAAATACGTGCATTAGTGTATGACGACGAGTCCAAACTGCTGTACTATTATTCAGGAACTTCTATAAACAGACTGAACATTTCGTCAAAAACAACCAAACATGTTATGAAAGTTAAGCTACAGTCTCAGAACATGGTGTATTATGACAATAAACTTTTTCTAGGACCTGGTGACCGTTCACATGTAATGTTTATGTACATAGACACAGTTCTTTTCCAGAACCATAGTGTTGTTTACAGTAACCAGCCCAAGTTCTGGATTTACCCTCTCTTTTGTAATATTATATAAGAACATATCTGACTTTGATTGTGTGTATGTTAATGTATTGTTTAATTTTATAAATAGCCTTAACGTTTTCATCCAACCTTGTCATCACATTTGGAAAATGCACCTTTCTTCCCAAACTTACAAATCAAGATAATACAATAAACAAATTATGATGACATTGCTACTTTGGACTTTTCATCAAAGTTTTGTTTAATCTAAATTGCTTTCCTCACCATTTGAAGTAAAAATCAAACTACGTTTTAAACATGTTTTCTTTTATTGGTGTTTTTGTTTCAATTGTACATATATCGTGTAATTTTGTTTACCTAAACCATGTTCAACATAAACCACCTGACATTCTTTAATTTATAAAAACCACTAATTCCTATCAACGTGATCTGTTTTAATGCATCAAACTTATTACATGTTTACTTATATAAAATAATCCGTATCAAAAAGTAAGTTAGAACCATGTGTTCCTTTTATAAGAATGTTACATCTTGCAATTTATTTAATAGCTATTATGTTTTATTTATTTGTTTGGAAAATAATGTTGGTACCATATGGTTATAATATAATCTGTAAATAACATAATGTGATTATAATGTTGTGATGATAATGCAGTGTCCTTTGTCTCAGATGTGAGTGGTACATGTTAGCCTTTTAATGAAGGAAATAAGGAACCTTTCTGTTGATTTTTTAGTGTTAATTGGAAAATGCAAATAAATCATTAACTTTTTATCTTTTTGTTGTTGTTGTTTTTTGTTGTTGTTTAATTTCCATTATGGCATGTATGGGTTACACAAGCCTTTCTTTTAAAAAAATACAGTTTCGTTAATGCAAGCCTTTAACATATTATTATTGAAATTAAGTGAACACGTTTTAACTGTTGCTGTGTAATTTGTTTGGATTCTACAACTAGGTCATAAAATTAAGTCATTTGAAAACCATTATGTATGTATTATTTGCTCAGGTACCACAGAAGTAAGTGCTCGGAAGTGACGTCACAAATGAATAAGGTGACTGATTGTGCCAAAATATGGCACGTTCAGAATTGGCAAGACATTATTCAGTAGTTTGTTTTGATTCAACTGTTTTGTACACATGTTTATGAAGTTTTAGAGCGTGTTCTTTTTCCTTCATCAGGTGGAAGAACGAGCATATGCCCTAAAACATCTTGAACATACGTCCAGAGACGTTAACATCCATACTAATCCTAAGTTAGACATAATGGTTTTCAAAACATTCATTGTCCAAGAGGAACTTGTTAAATGTGGATCACAGCGTCTAGTGCAATATGTGGTTTTCACAATCCAGATGTTAATTCAGTTCAGGATTTATTGGATGTCAACTTCTGGTTTGTTCGTAAGCTCACGACGTTTCGGGGCATATGCTTGCTCCTTCATCAGGTGATCATTCACCTGATGAAGGAGCAAACATATGCCGCGAAACGTCATGAACTTACCTACAAACCAGAGGTTGACATTTTTAAAATCCTGAAATATGTACCATCACTTTTGAAGGTCCGTAATGAATAAATTGATCAGATTTTGCAGGTAACAGGTGACCCACTCAGTTTCCTCCTATAAGTAGTTGGAGCATGTTTCCTACTCTCCACCAATTTGTTTTATTAAGAAGACATATTACAAAGGCCCTTATTTTCCAAAGGCTTGCATTCCTTATGTGCTTTTCTGTTACAAAGACTCAAATGTGTGACAACCTGGGCACAATCTTTAAAGCTACATTAAACTGTCGATGTAAAACTTTAAGCTACTGGCTTACAAACTTATCAAGATTTACAAAAATGTAAGATTATGTATGTACAGAATACTTTCGTAGATTGTAAATTTACAAAACATAATACTTATGGCTGTATCTAATCAAAAATGATTTTTGGTTTATTTGTAAAATCGTAGAAATCTAATTCTTTAAAGATTAAAAAAGAATCAGAAATGCGAATTAAATTGTTTAGAAGGAACTCAAGTTTGGTTAAGTCAGCTTTTTGTTTACTCATTAAAATCACTAGTACTTTGACTTCACTTTAATATGCCAAAGTTTAGTTGAATGTTAACGTTACAAAACTATTCAACCGCGCTTGTTCCTCAAAGCAATTTTTGGCAACATTGATCGGAAGTGTTTAACTATAACACTTGCTTATGACTATCAGAGCTCGGAAATCTCTTTGGAACCGATGTCATTCAACACCGGTTCTAGATACGCTGTGGCGCGACAATAGTGGTAAGCTTATTATAAGAAACAATTTCATGAGGACATTGTTTTAATAAGCACTTAGCCAATGATCAACTTAGCCTAAACTTATTTTGACGAACGGGGGTCCTGAATCAATTTACCTCACGTATTTTGTATTATTTTTAGTTATCTGTGCACGTCACAAAACCTTAATCAACTGAATGTGTATATTTTATATTGAGTTCTAAAAAATTGTTGAAAACGGCGTTAAACCATAACTCATTCGCTAACTCACTTATATTGAGTTCTGCTTTATAGGTAGAGCAACCCACCAATTGTCACTTGTGCCCACACTTGGGTATTTAAGTGTTACTTTGAATAAAAAGAACCAAACTGAAATCAAGGCAGTTTACTTTCTGCTACAAGCACAAATCAACATTTAACCATTAAATTAGTTGATTTTAGCCAGTGTTAAACCTGTGATCACCTTGTGCTGTTGAAAACATATCCTGTGCTAATTTGTTTAAAATAGCTCTCACATGAGCTCTTTTAAACAAATTACCACAGGTTAGGTTTTCAACAGACTATTTAATTTGAATTTATAAAACTAAAATAAGTAAATGCCGTGCTCTGCACTTTAAGGGTTAATACTGTGGTCGCTGCAGTGGATATAATGGGAAAAGGGCCAATGTTACCATTTAGTTTACTGATCATCTTTACGACGTCATAAACCATGTCACTCGGTGAATAGGTTTGGTCCACACATGCAAAAAATCGTTGTAAACTCTGCACTTCCTTAACAAAAATTTGTTTTTCTTTGGAAAATGCACATATCACAAACTTTTTTTGCATTTGTAGTAAGTACAAACTAATGCACATAAATTAAAATGGCACTACAAAATAGAGTGGTATTACAATAGCAATAAGCAGTATAAAGTGATATGACAGTGGTATTATAATAATATATAAATACAGAGATCTGAGCAAAAGTAAGTGATCACAAAATATATTCACCCAGTAGCTACTGTTGTCAAATGTAGTCAAGTTTCCAAGAAAGTAAGTCACATAAATGTTCAAATGAAAGCTTGTCTTAAAGTATGTCCCCAAATGAGCGAAACGCCCATTATTTATACCCTCTTTTATATTTAAAAAAATTCACATTCTGTTAGAATCTAGTAGGGACCACCAGATGGGAATTGCCTTGGGTGTGGCATGTTTATAAGCACATGCTATATAAGCACATTTATAGGCATGAAGTGCTATAAATAGATTTGGAAATTCCCATCTGGTGGTCCCTACTAGATTCTAACAGAATGTGGATTTTTTTGCATATGTTACGACAAAGATATAAAGCAAGTTTTAACTAACACTGCATTAACTACATGTGTCATTTATAGTAATATGAGTTACAAACATGTTTATCATTTATTATAAACCAATTGGGAAAACGAGCATGTTCAGAAATACGCAATCCACAGATACCACCCCTGTACACTTACATAGTTTTAAAACTTACATCAATATAAATTGGGGATGTATTTATGTAACTGCAGGATTCTGGTGGGACGCTGAAGAACATGTCCATGTCTGTGTAGTTGAAGGTACCGCAGCAGTTGAACTACAATACAATACTACTAGATGCAATACAATATTACCAGTTAACCAGTTTAGGAAGCAAACACTTTACACAACATTACTTTCAAATGTCAGATTATTCCTTGGAAATACACATACATTCATTTAGGAGATAACCCTACTGTATTCACACCGGTGACGCGGGCTATGGACCTACTCAATAAGCTGACAGGAGTGACAGGTAGTTCGAGTATCGGTGCCGCACATGGCGAATATCATGGCATATGCGTCTAGGGCCAGCTGTTTGTTGGATTTTACCTTATTAAAAGCTACCAGATATTGTGTACTTTTTACCCCGCATTGGAAAGTAATACAAACATAGTTGACAGTTAATGTTATCAGTTTTACGAAGAGTTTTGTGGAAAGTTGAAATATTCACGTTTGTCAAACAGCTTGGTACCGACTTTTCGATTATTTGAAATCTCATAATTGGTAGCAGTGTTTAAAGAGGTCATTCATTCTCTCAACATAAAGATGTCTTTACAGTCCCCTAAAACTGGCTCCATGACTTTGCCAAGTGATGACATTCGCTTGTGTTTCTATTGTCTGTCCTGCATTTTTTCTCAAGATTAATGTGATGGGCAGGGTCTCGTTGTTTGTTCGTGATTTGGGTTTAACACTTGACACATCGATCTGTCATCACCATATGAGGGACAGACTTCACTTGGCTGGTGGTGGTGGTGTGGGTAACCGGATCTGGGTTCATCTTCAACGTCTGCGGATTAAAGGGGAATTCAGAGTGTAATAAATCTGAAGTGAGGAACAAAGCATAGTGCGTGTTCAAAAATAGTTATAATTTTTTAAAGTTTAGAATTGTAAGTAACCCTTATTTCAAATTTGAAAGTAACGCTTTGAAACAACCCTTATGTTTGCCAGCAAAACACGTGTTTCCTACAAACGAATTTGGATGTCATGAAAACCACGATCATGTATAAGACAAGTTGTCATTAGAATGTCTTGACGTGTTAATAAGATCAAAAGCGAGGGACTATGATGGCCGATATCCTTTTACAAAACCGGTTCCAATTCCTCTTGAACGACATCAACGGCGACAAACCCCCCGCCAGCACAGTGATGGGACGCCCGCTTCTTGCAGGTATCAGAGCGCACCTTCACCCTGCTGGCATTAACCTGTCCATGTCACCTGAGTCGACTTTGCTGGACAAGGACTTGCGACGCTGGCAACGTCAAACAGTCAGAGAGTAATGATTACTGATGAAATTCATTTTAATTTGTCCCATGCTGGCGGTACAGTGAATATCACTAGAAAAAACATATAGAAATTATTTAGCGGTTTTCTATTGGTTTGATGAGATTTCCTGCGGAAATCTCATCAAACCAAAAGAATACTGCTAAATAATTTCTATACATGTTTTTCAGTGATGTTTACCGTCCATGAACGATCTCACTCATTGCGTCTCAAAAGACGTATATCTCTATGGTGACTGGGTATCAAGGTTTGGAGATAAAAAGACATCATTGACGGGAATACAAGCTGCTACAGTGTAGGTTTTCAACAGTACACAAGGTTCAATCTGTGTACACTAAGATGGGCACTGTTGCTACCAATTCAACACGATATGGGTTAACAGTTTTAGGCCCAGTAATAAAAAGTTAATTTAATATTAATTGAAGGAGTCCTTAAAAATGAGTGCGGGGCATTTTTATGCTGTCACACCTGAGTGCCCGGGGTTGCTGTTCGACAGACTGCACGGTTCAAGTGTGTGACACGTTTTTTCTCCCCGGTAACTCGGGTCCTTGGTAACTCTTTCATTGACTTCATTGATGTTTTATTCATCGAAAGAAATGCTTCTAGAATCATTCTATTTTTGAATAAACAGGCAGCATTCATGGACGCCGCCCCGTCATGAGCCAATAGCATTAACTTGACAGTGATGTGTTTGGGGAATTGTATTGGATTATCGAATTTACGGAATATTTTATCTTAAAAAGGTAAGTAATAGGTTTATTTTGCAGCTTCATAAACTAGGTGATAGTTTTGTTGATGCAGTTGCTGATTCCAAACTTACAGGACAACACTCAACTCGTCGCTTGTGTGCACACAGTAAGTACAAAACTGTCAACCTTGTGGTTTCCACTAGTGTATTCCGAATGATGTATAAACTTTGAATTGCAACATAAGGTTCAGTAATTACTATGAAGGCTTTTCAAATTAAATGCATTAATTATGTTGTGTGCATGGTTTTTTAAATTTAGTTATTGTTAGTTTTGTGTGCGTGTGTGCGTGTGTGCGTGCATGTGTGTATGCGCGCGTGTGTGTGTGTGTGTGCGTGTGTGTATGTGTGTGTTGTTTATGATGTTTTATGGAGGGTAAGTTTTTTTTGTTTTTTTTTTATTTTTAGAGAGGGCTTTTGTTTTTTCCCTTTCAGCAAATATTTTGTTCAGTTGGTTTTTTTATTTGTTGTTGTTTGTTTTAGGGTTTGTTTGTTGTTCTTTTTCCTTTGTTCGCTTGTGCTATATGTGTGAGTCATGCATATAACCAATAATATACCATACACAGGAGGAATAATATATATAACCAATGGTATATCATACACAGGAGGAATGGTATTAGATATAACCAATGGTATATCTTACACAGGATGGAATGGTATATATAACCAATGCTATATCTTACACAGGATGAAATGGTATATATAACCAATGCAATATCTTACACAGGATGGTATACATGTCGTATACGGTTTAATCTTTAAGTGCTAAATTGAATTCTGTTGGACCTAAAACTGTGACTGCCTTGTGCTCTTTTAAATAAATTATCTCAAGAAAAGTTTTCAACGGCCCATGTAGATTGTAACATAGACAAAGAAACAGACACATTGTGCCTGGCTGTAAAATACATATTCAGGATTTTTCAAAACTTGCTTTTCTATGTGATTCAAACTATCTTTAAAACGAAAATTTTGCTAATCTTAATATATGGGGCAGAATTTTTGGAGGATTTAAGTTTAGGGAATCTTTAGAACAGGTACAGAGTAATATCTTTAAACGTTGTCCTGGTGTTCTATATATACCTCAAGTACTGTGGTTCTTAGGGACTTTAGGATAAGATATTTGTGTGTACATTATTACAGTGGCTGTGTAAGCTATTTGTGCGTACATTATTACAGTGGCTGTGTGAGCTATTTGTGTGTACATTATTACAGTTGCTGTGTGAGCTATTTGTGCGTACATTATTACAGTCGCTGTGTGAGCTATTTGTGTGTACATTATTACAGTCGCTGTGTAAGCTATTTGTGTGTATATTATTACAGTTTCTGTGTAAGCTATCTGTGCGTACA
>JAULCD010141171.1:0-11142 GCA_032361085.1 Calliostoma canaliculatum
TTGTACACCACATGGCGATATAGCTGAAATATTGCTGAAAGCCACGTATAAAACTCTATTTCAATCAATCAATCAATCAATCAATCTCACCCTATTATAAAAACCAGTAAGAATGAAACCTGTCTAGGGAGTTTAAGGAGTTGTGAGGTGTTGTGATGGGTTCAGAGGGGTTGGTAGGGGTTATGTAGGCATATATATTGTTTTACGCCAATTAATGCTTTGATTTAGGTGTAATTTTCCTACTGTTTGTCTTGAACTGGGTAACTCTTCACTACTATAATTACACCAACCTCTAAATGCCTGCAAAGAATCTTATCTTTCAATTTATTTTTAAAATATTCAAAGGCACTAACACGACGTTTTGTATGTAACAATACCTTGTTCGAATCCAATGTATAGGTACATCTTACCGGTCACAGAAACACGGGGGTCACAAGGGTATCAATATGGTTCACATATCGTACAGTTTTGACGTCGCATTTTTCCATGGTTTTTTTTATACCTTTTTTATTTTTTAACCCAATGAAGATCTGAACATTTAAAAAACAAAAACATTGTCAATAGAAGTACTTTTGTGTTTTTACTTGAATATTTACAAATTATTAAGTTCAAGGTCGAAACGAAACGTACAACTATAGGAGCTTTACAGAATTCGAGTTTTGCATGGACGGCCACGCCCATAGAAGCATATTTACATGTGTGTTCTCCAGACATGTTTCAGCAGGTACTGTTCATAATGCCACGTGGTTATCACTCTGATCAGCAAATAGACGACTTTATGTCCAGCTTAATGCGTCCAGGACCCTGTTTTACGAAGACGTCATAACTTTACGACGTCCTAAACCGTATCACCTTGTTGTTCTTTGGGAAGTGCACAGTTTACAACCATTTTTGCATTTGTAGACCAAATCCATTAACTGAGTGACATGGTTTAGGACCTCGTAAAGTTATGACGTCTTCGTAAAACAGGACCCAGAGGACTTTCTCTTGCGTACTTGAAGACTTCGGACCTGTATTTTTGCTTAACCTTACCTCCCATAGCCACTAGATATTTAAATTTCTAGCAATAGCCTTGAAGATTTAAATGGGTGAGTCAGTGAGTTTGGGTTTAACGCAGTTTTCAACAGTATTCCCGTTATGTGGCGGTGGTCAGTTTTGCGCCAGGAAAAACACATTGTGTGGCTGGATGTGACCTGCGAGATCCTTAAACTTTTATATTCAGTCTGTACGTATGCCCTGTACTAGATCGGCTTTCTACCAAGTTGTTGATGCTAGATCACCATGTCGCAGTTAACGTTATGACCTAACTCAGACACAGTATACTGACTCCAAGCCGACCACTCTCTGCGATATCCTATCGTAAGAGTGAAATTTTATTATGATCTGACGTGGCCGGGAATCGACCCTGTATCTTCTGGCCAACGAGCTAAAGACTCAAACCACAACCTGAAAAACCTTCAAAGATGCGTTGGGCTAATACGTTTGGTTTACAGATGCTAAAATCATAATTACATCTGCACATTAAAAAACAAAGTTTTTATAGGGTTTAAAACCATTTTCCTCCAGGACATGCAACGATTTGTGCATTTGTAAACTGAATCTATAGGCCTATGCAAGTCACAATTGCTCTTAATTAATATGACTGCCGACCCGTAATTAACCGATGATAAATTATTAGTTATTACGCAATAGGGTCTCGTTTCACAAAGGTAACGCAAATCAACGACGTTGAATAAGTTGTTTAGGTTTACAAATGCCCAAAAGTATTAGTAACTGTGTACCGTGTACACAGTTAAC
Source organism: Calliostoma canaliculatum (assembly GCA_032361085.1). Taxonomy (NCBI): domain Eukaryota; kingdom Metazoa; phylum Mollusca; class Gastropoda; order Trochida; family Calliostomatidae; genus Calliostoma; species Calliostoma canaliculatum. The sequence goes on from JAULCD010141171.1 coordinate 1,798, forward strand.
AGCATTTGTTTTTGAACTTGTCAATTTACACTACTAGCTGATTGATATAAACTAGTGTCCAAAAGAAACGATACCACATGTTTGCAACGACATAAAAAAACCAACTAAACAATGCAGAAGTTTAGGATTGGTGTTATTCTTTTGAAAAATCCTTTCACAACATCTGTACAAAAAATTCATTTCAATAAAATCTGTAAAATCTTGCTGTGTGTGGCCTTGCATTGTCATGTTGGAAAAGGAGTCCACGAGGCTGTTGCTGAATAAAGGGCACCACAACAGGCCGTAGGATGTCATCAATATAACGCTGTGCATTCAGGTTTCCACGAATTACGACAAGCCTCGTTTTGACGTTACCACATATGCCACCCCAAACCATTAACCCTCCACCTCCAAACGGCCGGATGGGTTGGATACAGTTAGGCGCCAAACGTTCACCAAATCGTCGGTATACAAGCTGCCGTCCATCTTTTTTGAATATGAAGAATCTGCTCTCATCAGAGAACATAACACGTGCCCAGTTCCGCTGTTGCCAACATCGAACTCGCCTGGCCAGATCAGTCTGTTGTTCCGGTGTAGAGGCGTCAGGAGCGGTCCGCGGTAGGATTGACGTGGCCGGATATCATACTGCCTTAGTTTCCTGTAGACGGTCTGTCGACTAATCCTGTGTCCGAGTGCTGTAGCCGCCGTGGACGTCGCTGTTATTGTGCGGTTCCTCAGGTGTAATACCGGGATGTAACGATCTTTACGGGGCGTGGTTACTCGTGGTCTACCACTCCTGGGCCTGTCTGACGTCTGACCTGTCTGACGTAACCACTGCATTAACCTGGTGATAGTGATGCGTGCGCAGCCCAACCTTCTGGCGAGGTTGACGTGTGACGCTCCTTGTTGGACCATTCCAACGGCTTTTTCTCTCTCAATGGCTGTCAAACGTGGCATATCTTGCGTTTTTTTTGTTGCTGTGATATCAACGTGTCTGATCAGCCGTTTTATACAGTTTATATGCACGTGCAGAACATGCTAGAGAGGTAAATGTCACTTTCATAAAATTTACGTTTTTTCCCCGGAAGTGATCACGTGTTCCCTGGTATTTGTTATCGACTATGCTGTGTTGGGAATGTGCAAAACGAATTGACATGTTTTCATACTAGACAATTCACTTAGTGAAAAACAATTTTGAAAATAAGTTGGTATTGATGTTTTTAAAACATTTAGGACGGTTTTTTGTCAGTATGAGATTATAAAAACCGTTTTAGAATGTGTCTTTAGTTTACTCTGGTGTCATGTGCTCAGAAGCTATGTCTAGCTTCATCATAAACAAAGTTTGAAAGGTGATGAAAGTGCAAATGCGTCAGCGAGGGCAACATCTCATTTGAAATTTTGTCACATTTTGCAAACGTCATCCACATCAGATCAATATTTTAGGTTTTTTTTGTATTTTCATTGCATTTTAAATTTATGAGTTTTATGCTATTTACACAGTGACCAACATAACGTAGTGTTATATTTGGAATTACACTATCTGAAAAAGGGAATGTATCACCACTGCGTGTGGTTGAGTCCCGTGTGGGTTAGATAGTGCAATCTTAAATAGTACAGTTGCATTTAAAGGGTTTCTTAATGCGTAAGCTTGCACTTATCCCAAAATCATCACCGCCATCTCGTAGTACGATATTTCTTCTATTTTCACGTGATGTACGATGAAACGTTTAGTACACCATATTATCCTTAATATATTCTTGTTGTTTTTTAACTGATGTATCTCCTTAGTACTACTTTTCACTTGGGAGGGAATGTTTAGGCAATATTACAGTCATTAGTGGCGAAAAAGTTTAACCTTATGTTCTTTTTAAGATTACAACTGATTATTCTATTACTTTGCGTGGACGTTAAGACAGGAAAAGCAAAACGGAGCATCTGGCTCGCTGTGAATGTTACAGTTCTGTAAGTAAGACATACCCAGTTTTTTAAGTATATGTGTCAGTACAACTGTTAAACCACATTTCCACTTCAATCTGACACCATCAGTCACTGTGTTAACACTTTACAATGAACACTAGTAGTTTTACCATGATACTGATGGTTATACTAGACAGATACTCTACCTTCATTTACACATCTTCTTGGAGTTGTGTCACGTTGATGTGGTGTTAGACACACACTGTAGAGTGGACACCTGACTGACGGACACCTCAACCTCAACCCCTGTAATAAATAATACACACTTATTAAATTACGGTATCTTACGTGCAGATCAAATATGTAAGCTCTGATGTTTGTGCATGTCAATTAATTAACTGACGAGAACAGATTTTATGCCGACAAAAATACTCTATCCAAATTGTCCGACCCAGCTGACCTAGTTTGGCTTTTATTGACTAATGCTGAGAGCGTCACTGCTCAAGGACCCTACCCATAGATATTGCACAGGTCACGTAAACTGGTCCTAATTGTTGACCTTTTAATGATGTATCACTATTTCTTCAACCCTTGTGTGCTGATGTATTTTATGATGCATTAACCCCTAAAGGTTGGCTACACTATTTGTGTTTGTTTGCCAAATCCTTTTTTACACTTGTATCGCCATTTATATATTATTTCTGATCATTGACATGTGTACCCTGATTTAAAACATTTCAACCTATGCTTGTAGATAGGTTATGTTTGCAGTAGTTTTTATACAATTGGATATTAAGTGCTTAAAAGTATGATTTGATGGACTGTTAAACTACTGGCTTGTTGTCTGGGTTTTTGAAATTGAAAGTTTTATCAAGTAGAGATTTTTAACAGCTTTCTGACAAGGGGTCGACTTTTGTTTTAAACAAATCATTAACTCGCTATGTTTATTTTTTCTTGTTTAGAAAGCACAGTCTTTGGTCCCATCTCAGATATTGGATAACATTCTCAGGTTGTCTTCACTGCAGTCTGCACACAAGGTATATGAATAGCCTTTCACCACTAGTCATTACCGCGGAGCTGCTAAGTCACTTTAAATAATAATATTAACTATTTATAGAGCGCCATATCCACCCATGAATGCATGCTCATAGCGCATATTATTATCCTGGTCATAAGATCCAATGTTCACTCAGTGTCAGTCAGAACTCCCTGGGGAGTATACAACCCAGGCTGTCTGTTAGGCGCTAGAAGGTTAGCATTCACAGAAGGTTAGCATTTACGTTACTCACGTCTTTCATACCAGGTACCCAGTTATACTGCTGGTGAACAGAGGCACACTTCCAACAAAGCCATTTACTTTGGGTGACACCACAAGCTTTTCAACCTGTGTCTAAGTGTGGGGCAGGGCAAATACCCTAGATACTCTCAGGAATCCAGAAAGCTGAGCGGGTCACCCATCCGGTAACAATCCAGACCCGAATTTGTCATAATAACAAAAAATAACATTGTATCATCTACTGCAGCTGAAAACCTATTTTATTTTATTAAGACTTAAAGTGCTGAGCACAACATGTGCTCGATTTAGTTTTTGTATTCCAACTGAAATAGGCTGTTGAAAACCTACCCTGTGGTAAATTATCACAAAATAGGTTTTCAACAGCATAGGGTAGTAACAGTTTTAAGACAGGCTAAAATTCATTCAGCACTTTAAGTGCTAAAATTTGAAACTAGGAAAAAATATTTTAGTAAAAGAAAACATTCCCGACCGACGTACCCTAAATTTTAAAAACATGTAATCAGAACCACAACATGTTTTTGTTTGACCTAAAGCTACGTCGTATTTTTTACATAGCTCAAATTATGTATGTACTGGCGGTGAGTCCTAATGATTTATTTTATAATTGCGCACACATAGAGCCTTGTGTTCAGACAGAATCCATCGAGTCTTTCTCTCATTTTGCTGAGTAGTTACTCTGATCATTTAATGGTACTGTTAATGATTGATATTTCTGTGATATTACTTAAACACCTTTCATCTGTTTTTAGGGGTTTTACGCAAAATTGTCTATTTGACAGGTTTGCCTTTTGTTCGAGGGCTTACTTTGTTTGCTTTATTGGTGGGTAATTAGTGGGCTGTTATACCCCTAGTCAATTCAGCGTCATAGTCAGTTTGGCACTTGAGCGTCACCTTTGATTAACTGCTCATTGTAATTTCATTGCGATCATTTCTTGTCGAGCTTGTTGTTCTAATTATAATAATATTAAAGTTCTGTTTGGTCAAGTGTTGTGTGATCCTTATAACCTATCATTATTATCTCCATTATATACTGTTAATTGGTTTTTCGTTTATACTGTCTTAAGCTGAACTTTGTTATCTGTTGTTGTAATTAGCAAAACATAAAACTGTGATAATACTTTAACTAATTTATCTAAGTTATTCATCTGTCACTGGCGATATTCTGACACCGTGACACTGATCTACACATAACACAACTAATTAAACCTCAACATTATTTTCTTAAACTAAAAATTTTCATTGAACTGGTGCACAAAATATGGGAAAAACTTTTATTGTATTGTACATTTGTAGAGAATAAAAGGGTTCAGAAAAAAACACAGCATCTGGTACATGGAGCCTTGTGTTCTGACAGAATCCATCGGGTCTTACTTTCATTTTGCTGAGTAGTTACTCTGATCATTTAATGGTACTGTTAATGGTTGATATTCCAGTGATATTACTAAAACACTCTTCGACTGTTTTAAGGATTTTAGGCATTTTTTTTCTATTTGACAGGTATGTCTTTTGTGTGAGAGCTTTCTTTATTGGTGAATAATTAGTGGGTTGTTATACCCCTAGTCAATTCAATGTAAGAGTTAGTTTGGCACTTGAGCGTCACATTTGCTTAGATGCTTATTATATTCTCATTGAGATCGTTTCTTGTCGAGCTGTAGCAGTGGTTGCTGATTATAATAATATTAAAGTTCTGTTTGGCCAAGTGTTGTGTAGTCCTTATAACCTATCATTATGTGTTTTCATTGGATACTGTTAATTGGTTAGACTGTCTTAAGCTGATTTTTTCATTTGTTGTTGTGATTAGCGAAAAACTGTGATAATACTTCAAATAATTTATCTAAGTTATTAATTTGTCACTGGCGATATTCTGACATCGTGATACTGATCTACACATAACACAACTAATTAAGCCTCAACATTATTTTTCAGACTAAACATTTTCATTGAACTGGTGTACACAATATGGGAAAATATTTTAATGTGTAGTAAACTTTGTAGTGAATGAAAGAAAGAAACACAGCAAAGTGTATTATAAAATAATCTAGTATATTTCAAAATTGGACATGTTTGGGAATGACACCATTTCATGCAAAGTAGCACGATGCTTACCTTTTGTACACAAGTTTAACTGTCAGATTCATGCACACATCTTGTCTACATTGTACCATTTTATCAGTATCCTGTGTAATCCTCCACACACGAACAACTCACCTAATGCACGTGTAACCTCTTAACATCCATCTAATACACGTCCTTTTTATTGGATCAATTGTCTGACTAGACTCTGAGGAATCATGTGCTGTTTTTTCAAAATAGCAGTCAATTCATTGTGCTAGGTAGGTCTCTGTTAATCCTGCATTTCTTCAATAGTCTTAATTCTTAACGTGCGGCTACAAGCCTGACCCAGATATTTTCGGGAGCCGCATGGACAGACAGGCAATGAGTTTGAGTTAGACAATAATTGGGGTAGGCGAAACCTTAAAAAAAATCCTGGACTCCAAAACTATGCCGCACAACAGTGAAAGGATTGTACCTAACTTGATGTTATGACAAGTATGGTACTGATGACTAAATTTAAAAGAAAAGTGATGTTTATTGTGTAAAAACCCTCAGTCGTATACACAATTTAACTGCAATTAAAATACTATATACATACAATTATATTGTAAAGTATTGATTAAATTTGCTATTGGACTCTTATGTAGAGATTTTTATTATGTAATCAAGGACAAAGTACATGTTTTACAAATAGAGCAAAAAGGCCAAAACCGTTAAAATCATTTGACTTCATCAGTGCTTGTGATGAATATAGTTTTAGGAAAACTAAGTATTTTGGGTAGTGTTGAGGTGTGGGTTTATATCGGCTTAGTAAAGTGGTGGTGGTTAGCATGCTGGACTTCAGACCAATGGTTACAGGGTTCGAATTCGACCCAGGGGGCTTGGCGTCATTCTGAGTTGGAAACTGTTCAATATGCAATGAGGACACAGTAACACCTTTGGTTACCAGGCACCAAATGAAGCTAACAGGTTCACTGCGTCACATAACCACATTACTGTGCAGGCTTTCACTCTGTCATAAATTGTACTGTTGTAATATGAATACAGAAAATTTGAAAACGTGTTAAATCCTATATCACTCGCTCATTCAATTACTCGTCAAACCAGAGAGTAGCATACAGTTGTTCATCGATTATATCATAAATTATATAAAATCCAAGTGTCCATTTCATCAATTTTTGGTACTAAAAATAAAAATATGTTTAAGTATATGATGAAGATTATTTTGATCAAAAAGGATAGTTAACCAACGTAAATAAGTCGTGTAATATCAAAACATTTGGGTGGTAATTGTAAAGCACATTTCCATAATCTGTGGTCACTACCTGACCCTAATGTTACGTATTTTAGATAATGTTAACCTGTTAAGACAATTAATGGTGAAAGTTTAAAAAAGAGAGAAATTCTGATATGTGCATTGAATATCTCCACAAACAAGTCAATCAAGCAAAATGTAAAACGTTTATAAATCATTCAGAAAAATGCAAATTTTATCATTTTGTTCTCAATTTATAAAAGGTCTTTGAATTAGGTGTTGCCAAATTAACGTTTATTTGTATGTAAATATCAGTGAGCTCTGCTTATTGCTCAAATGCTCATAACTTTGAGGTAATTGCTTATTTAAAAAAAAAAAAAAAATCACTGACCATACTTATTATTTATAAAACATACAAAAGTTGTGTTTACCTTATTCCAAGAATTTACGACAATAAAAACCACCTTTGTCTGTGTTGTATTAACCCTTGAATAGTTAACACTCAGAAGGTCACAGGTTAAATGTTGGATACTGTATTGCACGGCTCGGCACCTTGGTCTTCTGGCACACTGATCCAAACACATCTTGCTGCCTAACAAACTAAAGGTCTTAAACGGTTTCACTTTAGAGGCTGTTTTATGTTTTTTGCATGTTAATGCAGGTACAGAAACCAACATTGTTATGGTGACAAAATATACGAACATTTTGTGTCAACTGCTTCGAGTAGCTCCAGCTTTGATGCGAAAACGTCTTCTGATGGGATGTATGTTAGTAGTTAATACATATTGATTTAGTGAATTTTGTTGAAACTAAACAATAATAAGATACTTTAGACGACTAAAAGAAGTACCTATTTTTTTAAATTATAGACTTCAATATGACTGCAGGATATAGTATTACCTCTTATCTAACAATACAATCTTATTCCTATAACAGGCTGCAGACTGTAAAAGCTTTTTGACATTGTATACATATCAGGTAACCATAAAGTAAGTTTATGTGTCTAAACTTTCCTCACATCAATATTGTCTGGAAGATGTAGATAAGTGATAAAGACAATTACGTCATCATTGTCTCTTTATTTTAAAGTTTTGAATATGTAGTTGATAAGATTCGTTGCTGGGTGTTGTTTAACAAAGCCATACCCCTGAGCTGATGATTTAGGTACACAGATGAAACAAATAGTTGTAAAATGTGTATTTTTAACAAAGGAATTTCACAGTTTACAACGATTTGAGACATTAGCCCTTGCCGTGCGGCCAACCTACCAGCCTGACCCGGATATTTCCGTGAACTGCATAGACAGATAGGCGGCGATTTTGAATGAGGGTACCCCACTAAGGATAACTTCTCTAAAACTATGCCGCACGGTAAGGGTGAATAAACCTAACTCATTGGTTCAGTGACGTTTTTGTTATGTCTAAATTATAGTGCCTTTGTTAAACGGCACCTTGAATTGACGATCTGCAGTAAATATGTATTAAACAAGGGAAACCCATTTTTTACGAAGTAGAACAAGTTTGCAACGCAGCTCTCCTAGATATTTATAAATTGGGGAACCAGTTGCCAAAACATTGAAATAACAATCTTTCCCATAGTTCAATGCTTTGAAAGAGTGTTTTTAATGTATTTACTAAACTGTTAAAGAACAATAAAAAGTATTGTTCACACAGCATCGAGGCCTGATATTTTGAAAGACCGATGTCAGTATTTGGAAATAATTCTTTACAAAACAATTTAGAAATTTTATTTATATTTCTTAATTCACATTTTGTATTTGTTTGGGGTTTTTAATTGCGTATTTTAAAAAGTCAGTTATTTCCAAAAATGAACATAAATAAGTTATCTCCCTTGGCAAAATTTGAACTTGATCCTTGAAATTTAAGTTGTTTCACTTTATCTATTTTAAATTCTCATCATAGGATATGTCACTTAACATTTACAAAATGATTGATTAGTGTCATTAGATTGGTTTTGAATGATAAATAGCATCTTACTCCTAATATAGTGTCTCCTAATATCAAATATATCAACACCTGTTGATAAAAGTTTAAAACTCTTTAGCAAGCCTCAGAATTTTTATCTTGTATCAACTCATGTTGATATTTTTTATATCAAAAGACGCTTGAGTGAGATTCTCTATTTATCTGTTCTGTATGTTTGATACTAATTGACAGCAGTTTTTGTAGCTACATTGAAGCATTGCACTAGAACAATAAGAATTATAAAACCATATCAACTTTGTTACATTCTGCATGCAAGTAGCTTGTTCAACAAACGGTCACAGTTTTGTTTATTTACATGTATGACACAAAGTGTGAGATACAGTATTTATATTTATGAGTTGTTGTTCTTAATCTGATAAACCAATCTGATAATTATGATATCACATAATGTGATAAACATGCAAATTAGGGTTAGCCCGAACTACTTTTGATAAACTCTTAACCTCACTGTAGCGAATCCTACTAAATAAAAAAAACAACGTAAGAAGCAATGTTACGAGTTTACATTGGAGTTTCCACTGTGCAATGACATGGCAAAACAGTTGTGCTGTATGTTGTTTTTTTGTCAGGAATAGACCTTCAGTAAGAATACAATATTTCAGGTATAGGTTTTATTTGCCTTTATTGAATTATACACAACCACAAAACGACTGATCAGTGAAAAGTATGAAAGTTAAAAATGTAACGGTTGATGGAAGCGTAGAACGTGCAGAATTTTGACATGAAGGTTTTTACGTGATTTTTTTAGCAATAAAACCATCTTATTATAATCTACGTTTACCATACCTGTTGATAGACTGTAAAATTTCTCACAACATCTGAACCCAAATGTAGGC
>JAULCD010141282.1:0-11142 GCA_032361085.1 Calliostoma canaliculatum
TCCTTGTAATAGATAATTAGTTGTTCAACATATAGTGTAAAACTCAGTGACAATTTCGTAGCAGTCGACACTAAGCAAATTCGTCAGTGTCCCATGCCAAATGTTTGGTCATTTCCAGGTAACTTCAACAGTAAATATAAACTATTCTCAAATAGTATTTCTTTATTTTTCAACATTTTATTTTTTTAATGTGTAAAGACAATTAATAATTTACATTTATTGACATTATTTATAGTTTGGTTCTTTATTTTTCAGGTGATTTTCAACATGGCATTTTCGACGACATGAAGAGTTATTTTTCTTGATACCCTCTTTAATCAACATATTATTTTTTTAAATTGAATAAATGTTAATATAAACACCCGATAGCTGTATTTTGTTTTCATTTTGTTATTTTTTCTCAGATTTTCTTTGCACTTTCACGCACTTTTTATCTTATAAACTGACACTTAAAAAATCATGGCCCTCCCTACTATATGATGCATATGCATCATAGAGTAACGTAGATGTTAAAGAATTGATTGGTTGTGGTATTTGTGAATCGAACCAAAAGGCCAAGTGACGTGATTTATGACACTGTGGTGGCTCTATTAAACATGATCAAGTACTTAAATATGTATCCATAAAAAGGTAAGTCAGCCTATGGCCGATTTAAATTGCATAGTCAAATTTGAAACCTACGCCACAAAAGCGCAGGTTTCAAGTGTGATTGCGCAATTTCATTTTTCTATGCGTGGATGACACGGTCCAAAGAAACCCTCCGTGTACCTGCTGTGCATTACTATGTCCTCACAAAGTTCGTGTTTGTTACAGGGAGACGTGAAGGAGGCGATAGAGACGGTGGGTCGTCACATAGACAACAAAACAGACCTAGTCAATGGTGTTCTCAGAGCCATAGAGCTGCTCACAGCAGGGCCGCAGTCAGCAAAGTAAGTCAAATAAGTTAGCAAAGTAAGTTCAAATAAGTCAGCAAAGTAAGTCATATAAGGTCCATATATTTTCGAATTTTTTAGTTATACACAAAATTCTCAAACTAAATAAATTGGAAGTTTGTAAATATCCTGTGAAATATCCCCGTTCCTCAAAGCGTTTTTAGTGTTGAAATGATCGAAAGGGATTTTTAAAACTAATGTCCTGTGAAGTAGGCTCTAAGCCTATTTTATATTTTGTCTCTTTAGCTAAAATTACTTTGAATGAACGGGACCCTGGTTTTGTGAAAAACAGTGATCATGTTATGCCCTACCAGTAGCACCCACCATACACACAAGTTTTATAAAAGTTGTATTAAAACTACTTCACGGTAGTATAACTACTCTAAGAAAGCATTTAACATTACAAAACAATTATATTCTTATTTTTGTTACAGCACTTCCTATCATAACGCTGTCATCATCTTCTCGGATGGAGAGATCAACGCCGGACTGATCAACCCAGATGAAGTCGTGCACACGGTCCGTAAGCACATCCGAGAGTCCAAGCCGCGACCAAACTCTACAGGACCGTCTCAACCTAAACCCCGATCTCTCAACTCTGACAGTGATCTGTGGCTAAGTGTCGCCTGTGTTACCACTGGCGGGAACGTCTCGGAGGCGATGTACCTCGTGTCCAAGTACTGCGGCAACGACGCCTACTACTACGTCGACAGTGACCTATCACACCCGGAAGTTGACATGTTGATACCGCTCCTACTCCGGAAGTCTGCTGTTGCGCAGTACGTAACTCTCGATATCACTTCCGGTCACGGTGCAAAGCTGATCACTGACAAATGTACACGGGAACACAGCGTCAGACGGCGCCGAGCCGAGAAGTCGCAGCAGATGCTGTACTACCTGCACGACCTCCAGGCGGGGATCCAAAAACACTTCAGCATCGCGATTGACCTGGAGAACTACTCACGAGAGTCTGACAGCGAGGTCCTGTGCATCAATGTTGAGTACGTGGACGTCAACGGTGAAACTCGAACTATGACAAAAACCATCAAGTTCAGTGAGCGGCTGACACCGCTTACACCAGAACGCTATGATAAAGGGGTGCTACTCAGCGCCAAGGCAGACATGCGGAATGTGTTTCAAAATGCGTGCCACGATGCAGCAGAAATCGTTCAGAAAAACGACGGCTCGTCACCGACTGAACCTTTGATAGACGGAAAAACCAAGCTGCACCACCTAATGGACCATTACGGTCAGATGGCCAGGCGGGAAGAGACGAAGCCAAAGGTGACTCAGTTCTCAAAGGCTCTGATTGAAAACCTGGACAAACTGATAGAATCCATGGAGAAGTCAAAAAGAGGAGTCGGTCATAAGTGGACAAAAATCAAAGCCGTGTCTTCTGCTGTCGTCAGGGAAACGCCTACTGTCTCAAAACTAGTCGCTCAGTCCGAGTCTATTTGTCCACTTCCGGTTTTTAAGACTTGTGAAACAACCCGGATGACAGCTCTGGCGCTCAAGCTGTACCGGAAACAGGAAGTGAAGTCAGTTGTCTTTCCTGATCAGAACCTGTTTGATGCCGCGAAGGTTGTGATGCACAGCTTGAACGACATCGTGAACGTCCTAAACGAAGTTAAGACAACTCCCCCGAACGCTAACACATTACGACGAAATCTGATCACCAGTATGATCATAGACCCCAATGATCTCTCCGACTGAGTGTGTAGCAATGTGAAGAGACCTGGACCAGTTCCAGCATCTTCCTGTAAGGCCAAATAATTTTTTTTGTGGTTCCGATTACCCGACCTTGCCTACAATACAGGTGCCGACCCTAACTTGTTTTATCATCATTATGAAAAAAATCCACCCAAACATTGTATTATTACTTGCATCTGAAAACCTGAACATTTACTCATTTTAGTTTTCAAATTTCAACCAGCTGTTTAAAACCTATCCTACAGGAGCTCTTTTAAACAAATTATCACAGGATAGGTTTTCAACAGCACAAGGTGGTCATGGTTTTAAGACTGCCTAAAACCTACTCAAACACTTTAAAGGTTAAGATTTGGTATCAAGAATATACAAATTCAATTAAAAAAAAAATCCCGACCAGCCTATATATTTTAAAGACGTGTAATCGGAACCACAACTTTCATTTTGGAGGGCATTAGTTATATTGTACAGGTACAAGAATCAGTGGATTGGACTCCCAACAGCAGAACTTTTACTTGTCACCTTAGAAGTCAACACCATCAATCAAAATGCTGGAAATAACAAACGGAGCAAAATACAAGGACATTTTTTTTACTTAATCCTTAGAGTGCCAAGCTTAACAATGTTCAAACTAAACAGGTTGATGAAAAGTTATCTTGTGATAATTTGTCAAAAAAACCTTCTGTCACAGCTCTTTTAAGCAAATTATCACAGAATACCTTTTTAAAAACACACCAGGTAATCATAGTTTAAGTCCTACTAAATTTATAGTATAAAAACCGAAAGTTGAGGTAGAATGTGAAAATTGTGGTTTTTAGTATGTTATTAATGCCATTATCTCTTACATTTATAAAACAAGTTTTCAAATCTGCATTGAGAATTCTTTAATATAAATTATAAGCAACCCTCTTTATCTTGTTAAGTTATGGGTCCTGAATGCAGATTTATAATCTGTAATGCCTGGGCTCCGTTCCTCAAAGCGATCTTAAGCTACGCTGATTGTCATCATCACCATTTTGGGTTTAACGTCTGCTTCACAACAAGGTATTTCGCCGAAGAGAACGCTGACTGCAAGTGCTAAAACATAACATTGGCTTAAGACTATTCAGACTATTCAGCACCGGTTCCAAATTGATCTTTGCGCTACGACAGTCATAAGCCTATGATAATAAACAACTTCACAGGACATTGTTTAAAAAAAATCACTAACGATCAACTTAGCCTAAAATCGCTTTGAGGAACAGGTCCTTGGCCAATAATTTTAAAATAAAACAGTATGACAGCACATGAATGATAACTGTGCAGTTTTATCACTTACCTCTGACTCTAGTGAAGATACTGATGAACGGATCCAAGGAAACCATGCAGGGCCAAAAGGGATGTCCAGACACCTTAGCCCAGAGGCAATCGCCGACCAAGTATCGCGTTGGCGTCTCGGACTCGTCTTTTACCGGAGACTTAACCTTTGGTGAAACTGGTGTTTCAACCTTTGCAGGTTTCTGTGTTTTTGCACTGGCAAACATTTCATCCATTGGGACTTTCTTCTTGATTTGCCGCTTCTCTCGACTCGAAACCACAGCATCTTGGGGAGGGAGTTCATAGGAATGACGAGATTTCTTTGGAGGCTGTCGAATTACCTCTTTCGGTTTCTCAACAGGTTTGCCATCAGGTGAAGCAGCTTTGTCAGACGGGGCATCTTGACCTTTGGCTGCGGACTCTGACTTGTCATCCTTCACTTCGTCTTGCAGCTGGACAATGTTGACCACCTCGTCCTTCTCCGGAGAGGTAACTACGTTCTTGGCACTGGCTTTACTTTGTGCTATTTTGGGATTGCGACTCATCATGGGTATTTGCGGAAGATGGTGATGAAACCCGGCGCCAGCACCTGTTTGGGGTGCAATGCCATTTACTATAGTTGATGCTTTTGTCTCAATAGACATGGCAATATCAGATGAATTTGCAGACTTCCAAGTATCTAGAAATATTTTTCTGAAATAATAAAATAATAAAATTTATACAGAAAATGAATAATTTTAACTTTTAAAATGCAGACTATGTTTGTATTATTTATACTTTACCCTTAAAATGAGAAACAGAATTCAGGAGGGTTTTAATTGCCATTCAGAAGTGTAGATTTCAGTTGACTTCAAACTGTGAGCACCTTATGCAGTTGAAAACCTATCTTGTGGTAATTTGTTTAAAAGAGCTCTTTTAAACAATTTACCATAGGGTATGCTTTTCAACAGCACTTTTTGGAATTTGGACACTGAAAGGGGAATGTTTTACATGATATATTAATCTAAGGGCCAGTTGAAATTTACTTTATAATATCATATTATGGGCTGGAAAAGATTTTAAATCAGGTTTTTTACCCCTTGAAAGTGATCACCTGATGAATAAGAACCCAAGTACTAACCCGTACAGTGTTGAACTAGGGTGAGTATAACCAAAACTATTACTGCCTTGTACTGTTAAAAAAAAATCTGTAATAATTTTGGTAAAAAAGCTCCTAAAAGAGCTCTTTTACACAATTTTTTGCAGGAAAGATTTTTAACAGAATATATAGGTTGGAGTTTTTACATTGAAATTGACAAGTGTTGGCTTCAGCACTTAAAGGGTTGACTGCCCACAAAACAATTAGCTAGAGTACGAACTTGGGGGATCAAACCTGGGGAATAAAATATTTAATACGAATAAGAACCTCTATAGGCCAAACAAATAAAATATTGTGGTTCCGATAACACCTCTTCGACATTTGGAGTGGGTGGGTAGGTAGGCAGGGGTGTGAAATACAATTTTTTCTAACTTGTCTTCGGACAAGAAAATCCAATCGTTCCCAGCTAAACTCGACTTTATCCAAATTCCACAGTTGAAAAAATCTCTACTTGTCCATTGACAACTCACGGCTAGAATTAACCTGTCCCTGTTTTAAAATTTCACTAAGCAGGTATAGTAATCCCACACCACTGGTAGGGAATTTTTTTTATTTTAAATTTTTTTTATTAACATCAAATTTTGCTAAGAACCTTTTTGTAGCCTTAGTAGATGCAATAATGTAATGTTTTTGGTTATTGTGATGACAACAAACAAAATTCAAAACTGTCACCAAACTCAAACTAATGATGGCACTACATTTCTGATACTCATTGTTTTCATTGGAAAATAAGAAAAAGACTATTTTAATTTGATGCCACAATTTTAATAAGTCTCATCTGAAATCATCTAAGTTATTTTAAGCAGGCCATTAATTATTGTTTTTAAATGTGGAAGTAGGGAACCGAATCTATTCCACATTCGAAGCGTATTTAGTTTTTATATATTACATTTCATGTTACTACGATTCATTTAAAGATGGTTACAATGTTCATGAAAACAAATTATGGCTAGAGTAATTGATTTCTGACATAATAAATGTCAAAAATGCACAGAAACTCAATTAACCAAAGTTTAATACTCTGATTTCACATAAACAACATTACATTTAACAATTACTAACTGGTATTTCATCTGTTCTTGTATGAGATGCAATTCGAAGCTTTGAGATCATTCTCTTGCAAAACAAAGATGTTTATAAATTTATATTGTCACAAGTGTGTCAACGCATACAAGTATCATTTGAATATCCGTACACATTTTTCACTATCAGTGTAATGATAGGAAATATACAAATAATTATTCAAATAACATTGAAGTAATATTTTTGGGGAAAGAGTGCAATATTCGTTAAAATCAAGTACATTTCACTCTGGCGCCTAATCTGTTCAGTTTATGTTTGGAATACAATTTTGACTTTATACATTTTTGCATTCGTTGATCTCAGAAAGAACTGATACTCGTAAAAGCTGTGTCGCTAAAGATAAGTACATGACGCATACATTAACAACCATGACATACGCGGGCGACAAAAACTGCTTGTAATCTTTTCCGATGACCCCTTTACGGAATGTATTTCTTTAGGAGGAAGCCATTTTGCGTCGACAACACGCGGCAAGGTTAGGTCACCGCACAATCAAACAATAGCTTCATCTACAAATCAACATTAACAATACATCAGTTTAAATACTTAACACATTGGTGACTTAAATAAACATTTGGCAAATAATTCATTTCATTACCAAAGCATTTCTTGCTGCATAGTTTGATTTTCAAAGCACGATCCTACTCTCTTCCGCCACAGCTTCGGCCAGTTACGGCGGGAAAGTACGCGTGAGATGATTGGCTAACTGTGTCACGGATACTCCCGAGTGTGTCAAGAGCAGTGAAAATGGCGCGTGGTGTTTGAAGAAGGGATCTGATTTTTGCTTTTATTCAGTTTATTAATAAATGCGATATTAAGAGGTCGCTTTTGAATTTGCGTTTTCTTCATTTATGATTATTTTACAACATATAAACTAAAAAACATCCAAATTACCTAAAATTTAACAATGAACTCATATTTTCCTTGTGTAAGTGTTAAGAAATCATTTCTTTTATTGCAGATAGATCTAATCGTGGGAATTTAGTGAACAATTTAAAAAGTAAAGTATTACTTCTTCCATAATTTTATTTTTATACAAGCATAAAATAATCTATTGAAAGTGACACAAATTATATAATAAGAATACAGTATTTATTAATAAAAGATCTCAATCTCATACACATATGTTAAACTAAAAAATACATATTTAATCTCAATCTCATACACATATGTTAAACTAAAAAGTACATATTTTTCATTAAATTTTTAGCTAAAATTTTCACCTGTCTTATGGCCAAAATAATTTAATATTAATTATTTTGTATTTTGCAATATTATAAATTCTTCTGTTTATTTATTTGTGACAAAATATTTTTATCAAGCAAATCTATATGCAAACCCTCATCCCTGCATCCCCTCTCCGCCACCCTATCCAACTCACCCCCATGTCCTACAAGCCTTTTAAAACTGATATCTTGCACTGTTGAAAGAATTATCCTTTCGGTACCTATATTTCTTCAGAAGAGTTCCTGCAGTGTACAAGACCAATTACCAAAAGATAATAGAAGAGAATAACTTTTATGGATAACAACTTCTTTATTGTGCTGAGAGGCAACATTTCAGTATAGCTTCTTATACCGTTATCTAGCAAATTGTGCTGATCACTTTAACCCTTAAAGGGCTAAGTGCAACAATTTCCAAACTTATTGTAAAAATTCCAGCCAAAATAATCTGTTAAAAACCTATCCTGTGGTAATTTGTTTTAAAAAGCTCCTGTAGGAGCTCTTTTAAACAAATTACCACAGGGTAGGTTTTCAACAGCACAAGGTGCTCAAAGGTTTCTGTCCTAACTGAAATAAATTTAGCACTTTAAGGGTTATGGGAGCCAACTCTCAGTTTATTCACATTCCTTGATATTCCCATACTCGAAACATCAAATGAAGACCAGAAAGGAAACAAGTTGTTTTTACATGTACACTTTATTTTAAATTAACATTACATTCTGAAAGAATAGAAGAAAAATTTATATTCTTAAATCTGTTGATAAAAATCTTTACTTGTAACCAGGTATTCTCCAACTTACATTGGTGACACAGGGTTTTAGGGCAGCTCATATTTATTTTCCTTGACCTTAATTTTTTGCCCTCATCATTTAAGATTTTTAAGGAGTGAATTGTAAGAAACACAACTAAAAGAAAATTAGAGGAGCACCTCCCATGCAACCCCACTGTTCCTCATCATAAAATCATTTTTAGCATTGATAAGCAGAAAGACTTTAAAGATTTGTTGTTTGTTTCAAATTTAGTAATTTATCACTTTTCATGCCAATAATTTGCCATCTTGTAGTCTCTGACAATTTACAACATGTCATTACAATGATGGTACTGAGTATTGAATCTATATTGAAAGAAGAAAGTGTGACATGTAGTCAGTATAAAATTGATTTCAACAATGTTAAAGGTATGAAATTTTATGTGCATTGCACACTATTGCACGTGCATTGAGCAAGTCCACAAAACAAATCATACTGTACAGCAAGGTGCAAATAAATCATTCAGAAAAAATGTTTTATTTCCTTAACCCTTAAAGTGCTGAGCCCAATTTTTTTCTTATTTCATTGTAAAAATTCCAACTAAAATAAGCTGTTAAAATCCTACCCTGTGGTAATTTGTTTAAAAGAGGTCCTACAGGAGCTCTTTTAAACAAATTCCTACAGGACAGGTTTTTAACAGCACAAAGTGGTCACAGTTTAATAATCTACTTAACCCTATTCAGCACTGTATGGGTTAATTTGGTTTTATAAATTGTGATTAATGAATATTTTATTTTTCATTGTAGAAACTAAACTTTAAAGATTTGATTGTTATTTTCCAAGTGAAGCTTTAATCAGATGATGTAAGTTTTTTATGAATTTTTTTTTTTGGGTGGGGGGGAGTGGGGGGTGGTGGTGGGGGAGCACATAAACATAAACTCAGTTGAATATGTTATGAACCCATATGCTGCTGTTACTGTGATGACGTTGGATGAAATAATTATTTTCTTAAATGGAGACTGATGGTGAAATAATGAGAGAAAACAAGTGTTTTGGTGGTGAAGCTGTTTTTATTACCACCTTGGGACTGGTTGAACTTGGTGCAACTGACAAGGGGCACCTGTCTCAGATCTGATTGGCTGATAACTGCCTGATACGAACCCAAGCAAATCATCACATGGTTACTGCACATCTCTTCTCCAGGTTCAGGGATGTGATGTAAGTTCCATACCCTGTAAACTTCAGCTAATTGTCATTCAGGGCTCCATTCCTCAAAGTTATCTTAGTTTTAAGATAATCGTAAGTGATTTTTAAAAAAAATGTTCAATGAAGTTGTTTCTTATCATAGGCTTACAATTGTCATAGCGTAGAAATTGATTTGGAACCGGTGCCAAATGGCACCGGTTCCAAAGCAATGTCTATGCTTTGACAGTCGTAAGCCAGTGTAATATTTTAGCACTTACGATCAACTTCGCCTAAGATTGCTTTGAGGAACAGGGCTCAGGAAGCTAAAACTTTGAATCGGTTTTAGAAGAAATCACATAATCATATGTGAATGAATATAATTTAGAAATTTTTAAGAGTTAAAATTTTTATACTCTTTTGTATTTATAATAATTTGAAAATGAAAGTTAGTGACTTTAGCCTATGGTAATCTGATCAAAAGAGGTCCCTCCAAGGTTTTTTGACACTTTTTAAGAGTTGAATATTGGACACCAGCACCTAACCTTTCCTCAGGTGAATTTGATTTATCTCACATCCTAGGGTTAATCAAGTAAGAGTGTGTGAGTTCTCTAGCTGCGACACAAACTAGTGTAGTACCTGCAAGTATTGAATATGATGTGTTCTATACATCATGAACAGATTGAAAATTAAACATGTACTGGAAGATACTTTATTATGTTGTTATTGGTCATAGTGCGGTGATATAATGGGGTTCAACAAACACTCCACGTCCTTCTTCCCCAGTGTTTGTCAACACTGTATCAGAAATAGCTTACCTATTCCACAGTCAACATTGGTTTAATACACACAGAGAGTTGATCTGTTTACATAGTAGGTGGCAAAGTGGGTCCAGTGTTGATATGGGTGGCTTTGTCATCTGGTCGAGTTTGGTTGTGGTGTAACTACGATTAATACAACTAGAGAATATGAACATGTTTATGAGACTGTTTTATTTTTCTAAAAAGTTAAGTCTGCATTTGCTTGTTTAAGTGAATAAAAATCAAAACAAATATGGCAACTGAAAACCTATCCTGTGGTAATTTATTTAAAAGAGCTCCTGTAGGATAGGTTTTCAACAGCACGGGGTGGTTACATTTTTACGTGTTAGTTAGCATGATAGTAACTACAAATGGAGACTCCCAAAATGCGACAGGAGCTCTCTTAAACATATTAGCACAGGATAGATTTTCAACAGCCTATTTAGGTTGGATTTTGAATAATGCACAAACATTATGTACTTGGTACTCAAAGTAACATGTGAAGTTCTGAATTCATATTTCATATTTGACCAAACTTGCCATCTCATTGATATTCACATCAACTGTACTGAATTTATAATGGATTGGTCTTATTTGTTATTTTAGATGCATGCATTCCGTGACATGTCAAAATTGTACCTGTCAAATTTTTAATCCTACACCATATTAACCCTTTTTGTCATTTGAGCCCTGCTATCATTCATGGTCGGTTGCGTATGCCTGACCTCATTAACTAACTGTGCCTGGCTGGTCGCATAAACAATGCTGCCATCAGCAATTGACTAATCGCTTAGGGAGAGGAGACGGGGATAGAGGGGGCACAAGATAAGGGTTAACCCATAAAGTGATCAGCGCAACATTTGTCCATTTCAATGTGCAAATTTCAACCTGTCGAAAATCTACCCTGTGGTAATTTGTTTGAAAGAGCTCCTGCAGGAGCTCTTTTAAACAAAGTACCACAGGATAGATTTTTAACAGCACAAGGTTGTAACAATTTACAAATCTACTTAACCCTATTCAGTACTGTAACAC
>JAULCD010141393.1:0-11141 GCA_032361085.1 Calliostoma canaliculatum
ATGGATATCAACTTCTTTATTGCAATTTGTGCAACGTTTCGGGGTAGATACTAACACCTTTATCCAGCAAGGTGTAAGGATCTACACCGAAACGTCGCACAAATTGCAATAAAGAAGTTGTTATCCATAGAATACCTTCATTGTTCATCACACCAACTTCTAGAAAATGCCCATCAAGAGGTGGTGCTGTAAGGGTTAAAGTAAGAGCAGTCTATGCACATGCCACCACAATACCACTGCTACAAAAGCTGAAGCTGCGAGTCAAAATCATCCACCAACCTTCAACAACTGCAGGAACATCTTCGTCTATATCTTCAACAGTGGCATCTGACCGAGATGTCGGGTCGTGGTCCAACAAATTCAGGATCCAGGGCTCCTTGCTGGGATGAAAGGTATCCTGGTGCTTCTCGAGGTAGTCCCTGCAAGGCAGAAACAAATCAGATTTTTAACTCCTTGAAGTGCTAAATGTTTCATTCAGACATGCAGGGATTTACATCGACTCACAAATTTTGGAGTCCCTGGAACTTGCAACTTAAATTTTTTAGAGGTCCCTGGCTATAATTTGGGTGTCCCACTCTGACACAGACTCCTTGAACTTTTTTCAGAATTAACTTTTGTGGTACTGTGAAAATATCTATGGAACAGGTAATTGCAAATGGTGTCATTGTAATGGTTGACAAATCTAAAAGCCAGCAAGAACATTGACTTTTTTGGTTGCGTCCACTCAAAAGTACACGCAAATATTTTGGTGTCTATTGTTAAATTTTATGCGTATCGGACGCCTGGACAAGTCATACAGTACAGGAACTTGGATTTGTTCATTGACATTATTTTATGTAGTCAAGGCTGCACTTAACCCTTAAAATGCTCAATCTACTTTAGTTGGACTTGAACTGAACACTGTCCTGTTTTAATTTGTTTAAAAAAGCTCCTGTTGTACAAGAGGACAGATTTATAACAGTTATTATGTTTGAATTTGGACACTAAAACAGACAAATGTTGCACAACACTTCAAGGGCTTTAGGTTTCATGTTGAAATTTTGATAAGGTAAACGAACATAGATTTGTTCATTAATAATATTTAAAAAGGTCAAGGCTGTATTTAACCATTGCTGTGCTGCATTGTTTTGGATAGCTTATTTAGAACGACAGTTTCCGGAATTTTTAAAATTTTGGCTTATGCCAATTATTGTTTCCCTCAACATTCCCTCCCGCCAATCTGGCTTAGGCATTCTGACCAGTATATATACGCAAGACACACTGTAGGGGTTAACCCTTACCGTGCGGCTCACGAAAATATCTGGGTCAGGCTATTAGCCTGACCCGGATATTTTCGTGAGCCGAATGTTGAAACCATTAAAAATTTCGGAATACGCCACACACGAAAATAATTCCAAAACTATGCCGCACGGTAAGGGTTAAGATAGTGAGGCAGCAACTCACCTATTACTGTATCTTAGGTGGCAGTAGGCACAGAGATATTTCTTTGGAAGGTGACACCTGCAGTGGCTGACCATCGCGGGCAGGTACCAAGCCGAGAAGGAACACTGTGTACAGTAGTACTTGGTCTTGTGGTTCGACAACTGCTTGCTGGTGTACAAGTCGTTAATCTTTGGTACGGCCATACTGCCTGGAGTCACAACCTCGCCTGTAGCTCTGCAGGTGTTTCCTTGGCGTTTGTCCACCCACAGGAACTCCTTGTCAGAGTGCATTTTTTCGTGATGTTGCTTCATCTGGTCCACGCTAACAGAATGAGGAATATTGCACCAATGACATGCTATGTCCTTCGTTACTGCCTTGCTTTCCCGATCAACTCCAGACTTCCAGTACTTCTTCTTGAGAGATTTTGTTGGTGACACAGGCATCTTCATGGCCCTCTTGATTCCTTTGAATTTTGGTTCCGAAGGTGGACTAACTTTTTTCACGTCTGAAATTTCATTCGTGTCCGGAGTTGTAGATGCTGGCAACCCCATGCTTTCTTCTCCTGGTGGTGCTCCAATGTTTACCAGCAAAGCATTCTTTCTAGATTCCTCTAAATACCGGTTAATTTTCTTTTCTTTCTTCTCATGCTTCAGGTACTGGAACTGCTCTGCATGGTGCAAGTTTCGCACATGTTTGCGCAGTTCATCAGTGGATGCATAAGCCTGACTGCAGGAGCTGCAAGTGTAAGGTCGGTATTCAAGATGTCTGTTTATATGAGCCCTCATCTTACTGCAAGCATTATTTTTGAGACCACATATCCTGCAGATGTACCTCCAGGGCTGTGGGGAGATGATACACAGTTTATTGGGCAGGTGATTCGCCTTGTGATGGTCTTTGACTGTTTGTACCCCTGGAGCTTTAAATGTGCAGTAGCCACAGTACAGCATCTGGGACTCGGTGAAGGTCCCTCTCTTGACAGAGGACTTCTTAACTACATGTTCAGAAGTTGGAGTTACAGGCTCTGCCTTCTTTGGTGTTTCTGGAGCTGAAGGCTTACTTGATTCTCTGTTTCCTTGGGCATGGTTTTCACGAGTGTGTTTGATAATGTTCTCAGCCGTGCTCGTCTCAAAGTTGCAATAGGCACACGCATAGTGTTTAATTGCTTGGGGTGATGTTGAAGAAGCAAATGTATCTGGTTTTGAATCTTCTTCCTTGAGGCCAGGTTCTTGTTTAATTTTTGATGCCACATTGTCCTTAGTATCTGCCTGTGAGGTCTTCACGCCATCATGATCAACCTCCATGTGCTGATCCAACAATACCTTGCTGTAGGTCTTGTATCCACATTTCTCACACTGAAGTTCTCGGTATCGCTCATGGATTCGCAAGACATGTCTGTACACGTTTGATCGATGAAGAGATGTGAAGCGACATTTTTCACAAACAAACTTCTTGAACTGGCCATCCTGTACACAAACAACTCTGATCTTTGTGGATACATCAACCATGCGAGAGGTTGTTTTCAATTTCTTTGGTGTAACAACACCGTCGTCTTCTTGGGATGGTTCAGGAGACTTCCTCTTTTTCTTTCCAAACATGGCCACTACCATTTGACTTTCACCTGTATCTTCTTTTTTAATACTTATGTTCAGGCCCTCCTGAGGTGTGTAGGCATCAGTTTGAGGAAGTGAGCCAGCATAGTTGTTTTTGCGTGGCATTCTTCCAGCGGTATGATTACCTGTACCGTACGCTGCTTCATCAAGAACTTCCTGTATTCTTTGATCCATGTCGATCTCCAAATTGCGAGCTTGAGGGGGTACTTTTGGATGTGCTTCCTTCATGTGATGGACGACAATGTACTTCTCTGCTCCTTGAACGTGGCAGTGGGTGCATCCATACAGTCCAATCTTGAGGTGCTTCATGAGGAGATGACGATGGATGGCATATTTTCTAGGGAACTTCCATTTGCAGAGATTGCATTTGAAGCTGTCTCCTTTCTTTGTGAAAAGTGAAAAAAGTTTTGCATGAAGTTTATCTTTCCCAAGAATGTATGCTTGAGGTCCAGATGTGTTTGTGGGCAGTGAGACTTCTTCATTTGTAGAAGGTTCAGATTTTACAACATTGAAGGTAGTAAGAAATTCTTGCACTTTTTGCTCCATGTTAATATCCAGTGGTTCAAACTTGATTTGTTGGTTTTTGTGTTGTTCAAGTATATGGTCAATGATAACATGTTTTTCAACTCCTTGAAAGTTGCAATGTCCACACTCCAGAAGAGACACCTTCAAATGGTTAACAATTATATGTCTATGAATAGCATATTTACGTGAAAATTCAACACTGCACAAATTGCATTTGTTCTTCCCACCAACACACGTGTACAAACATAACAGTTTTTCATCCAAGTTTTGTGTACCCAAAGGTCCAGACATTTTATTGACATTGTTGGCATGTTTTTCTGATTTTGGAGAAACCTTTGATGGAGACAACAATGGTTTCATGGATGAAGACTTTGGCAACGGGGTAGCAGCAGCCGCAGACAATACCTTCTTCTGATGGGCGAGAAAATCTTGTACCTTCTTTGAAATATCAGTGTTGATTTCTGTCACAATATTTTCTTTCTCTGGATGATTTGTTCTAATGTGACGTCCAATTTTGTATTTTTGCAAACCCTTATGAGGACAATATGGGCATTTGACAAGACATATGTTCAGATGTCTAAGGATGTGAATATGCATGAAGAACTTCTTTGGCTTTTGTGAATTACATATCAGACACTGCTGTCTATCGCCATAATTCTTGTAAAGACATCCAATCTGTTCATCCAGATCTCCAGATCCAATAATGCAGCTCTCCTCTTGGGTTTCTAGAGGTGATTTGGACCTTTTAGGAATTTTTAGCTTTGGAACTTTCTTTGATGAAGCATCCGGAGTTTGTATGGTAGTGCCGCCACTGCTTGCTTGCCATCCTGGCCAAGTGCATTTGCCCATTGCTGTGATTTCAGAATGATCCTTTGATAGATGAAGAACCAGATTTCTCCTGAAATAGGTTTCAAAATTTGGGCACTTTGGACATTTCACAGCCTTAGTAAACACCTGTCTGTCAGGCACAAGGAGAACTTCATTGTTCAAAGTAACTGGAAGGCCAAAGAACATCTTTCCATTTGGACAAATCTGCTCAACCGTTGTTCCTTTGTTCCTGACAACCAACATCACTTCTGGATGGTTGGCAGTCATATGGTCAATAAAGGCTGACCGGTATCCAGAAGCATAGTAGCAGTTGCAACACCGCGCTGGAGAACTGAGCTGATCCCCAGCAACCGCCTCAGGAATCACATACACCTGTTCAATCATGTCAATCAAACCTGGTTCTGGTGCAAGTGCTGCAGTAGAGTCCTCTCCATCTGGTTGAGGATGGTCCACATCAGTTTGCATTTCTCCCTCATCTTCATCCTCATCAGAATCCGATTCTATAGACATGCTGTAAAGGCCGCCCTTAGTGGTATTGTGCAGCTGAACATGTTTCTGAAACTCTCGTTCATCAACAGTAGCAAAGGAGCAGGTCTCACACTGAAATCTGTCAATGCTTCCACTAGGAGTAACTGTTAAAGGATCTTCAGTGATTGATGTTTCCGAGAAAGAATTGTCAGTTCCACTACAATCAATGGTCACCATCTTCCGCACCAGTACCAGTGTTTTCCCAGGATGTTTCTCACTGATGTGGTCATAAACAATATTCCTTGCTGTTGATGACAAACTGCAGTATCTACACCTGAAAAAGTCTATGGTGATTTTCCCAAGATTTGCGTGCTTCCTAACATGAGACTTGAGATCAGCAGCTTTAGGTACCAGATATCTGCAAAAGGGGCACTTGAATTTCTTTGATGTGTTCTCTTGATGGGGATCAGAGGAAGCAGAGCTGTACATTGGGGGAGAAGACCATGGGCTTTGATGCTTGATGTCAGGTTTTGAAGCTTGAGCTGCAGCTCTAAGGGTTTTGTGCTCCCTTTGGTAGTGTATCTGCAGATGCAGCCTATGTCTTGTTTGGTAGTTGCAGTGCTCACATTCAAGGACTCTGCTTTCAATGATCCTCTCCACAACTGAAAACATGTCTTCTTCATTGCCGTTATTAACATGAAGCTCATCTCTGGTCCGGATGTGTCTCAACAGCACATGGCGCTGATTGGAATCAAAGTCACATCTCTTGCAGTTGTACATCCAGTACTTAATCAAACCAGGATGACAGTTAATATGAAGGCGGAACTTGTGACAGTTGTCAAATCCTTGTGGGCAATAAAGACATCTAAATCTGTGTCTTTTAATAATTGGCAAACCATGACATTTCATATGACTTTCAAGTCTTCTTTGATCTCTAGCCACAAATGTACAATGACTACACTTTTGAGGCCTTATCTGCTTTCCAGCAGGGGATTCTTCTTTAGATTCTGCAGCAGCTTCTGTTGGCTTGTTTGTTGGCTGGCTTGTAGGATCCCCTGCAGTATTCTCAGTTTTAATAGTCACTGTATTTGGCTGAGGAAAAGTCTTATTCTCTCTCATGGTTGTGTATGCACTTGATGAAGTGTTGCCTACAGGTTTCTTTTCATTGGATGTAGAAGATTCTGATGCTTTGACTTTTGACGACTGTACACCTGTGCCACTTTTGTACATGGCACGCACTTTTTTATAATTGTTCACCTTTCTGTCTTTGCAAATGATTTGTTTTGCTACTGATACCATTTTGGCTTTC
Source organism: Calliostoma canaliculatum (assembly GCA_032361085.1). Classification (NCBI taxonomy): domain Eukaryota; kingdom Metazoa; phylum Mollusca; class Gastropoda; order Trochida; family Calliostomatidae; genus Calliostoma; species Calliostoma canaliculatum. The sequence goes on from JAULCD010141393.1 coordinate 6,163, forward strand.
CCTGGGTGGTATTCAGCAATATGCTTGAGAATCATTCTTCTGTCAGTTCCTTTGCAAGCACAGTGAGGGCAATTTACAACATGAATAAAGTTTTCTTCAAAATGACACACCAAATCCTTGATGTCACTGAATGTTTCATTACACTCTTTGCAAATATATTCAGTAATATTGTTATGAAGAATTTGCATATGGTTTAACAAATCCGAGAGAAGATTAGTTCCAAACCTGCACCTATACATGCCACACAAGTACAAGGGTGCCGTTTTGCTGTATGTGTGAGCATGATTAGTTATGTGACGCAAGAGAGATTCTTCAGTATGTGCTAACCATCCACAATAGTAACATGGGAAAGACTTTTCACCAGCATGCGCAAGAAACAAATGATCTCTAAATTCAACTGAATTGAGACAACTGAAGTTGCAGTTCAAGCCACACACATAAAAGTTAGGATTCCTCATATGCTTCATCTGAGCAGGACTGATCCCTGCAGCTGTAGCTGTAGATGTAGCTGTAGCTGCAGATGCTGATGCAGGTGTAGATGTTGACACTGGTGCTGGTGCTGGTGCTGGTGCTGGTGCTGGTGCTGGTGCAGGTGCTGGTGCTGGTGCAGGTGCTGGTGCTGGTGCAGGTGTAGGTGTAGGTGTCGGTGCAGGTGCCGGTGTTGGTGTGGTTTGTGGTGGTGCAAGAGGAGCTGCTGCAGCTGCAGCTGCAGCTGATGCTTTAGAAGGAGATGTAGATGATCCTGAAGCAGTATTTGGTTCTTTCACAGTTGGACTGGCTGTTTTGGAGGAGAAAACTGAAGGAATAGTTGTAGCACCAGTTAACAGTTGGCCAAGTTTTGTTTGATGTAGCTTTGATTCTAAATTTAATTCAGATTCAGAGTCCCCGGCAATTGAATCATTTGATGGCTTATTTGGTGTTGACTCAGTCTTATCTTTAGAGTTGCTGGTTACAGTGTTATGTACAGCGATGCGTCCATCTTTGAAAACATCAATGACCACAGCACTGGTATCATCTGCAGTTTCGGCCATGTCGGCAGACTTCTGCTCCTTGACATCTTCAGTATCATCATCTTTCTTTTCTTCACTCTTTGAAAAATCATCCCCATCCAAAGAAAATGATGCAACAATTTTAAGACCCATAGTTTCTGTTTCACAATCCTGCTTATTTTCTTGCTCAATTTCTGAATCATTCACACTAACATCTTTATCTTTAACATCACTCTTTTCTGAATCTCCTTCAGCTTCTTCCACTGTTGAATTCTGGACATCAACATTTGGTTGGTTCTCCTCAGAGTCTTGATCAGCACTTTTAACAACTTTTTTACTGTCACTATCGCTGCTCTTCCTTGTTTCCGGACTCTTAGAGGGAACTAATATCTCGCTAGTTTTAGCCTGATGGTCAGTGTCAGTTTCCATAGCTTTACTAGTATTGTCACCTGTCTGTTCATGATCAGGTTGATGATTATTTTCAACCAGATAACTTTGCATCATAGTCTCTCTATCACTAGCCCGTGATAGATCTTTATCAGCTGTCTTACTTTCATTCTCTATGTCTTCTGAACTCTTTTGACTGCTTTCATTGGGTTCATTTTCATGTTCCTCTTGGGAAGGTTCAGAGGTAGTTTTGTTGGCTGTTGTGTCTGTGTTCGTTTCACCATTTATATTGGTGTCACTTTCCTTTGCATCTAGTAAGCCTTTGTCACCTTCCTTTGCATCTAACAATCCTTTGTCACCTTCCTTTGCATCTAACAATCCTTTGTCACTTTCCTCTGCATCTAATACACTTTTGTCACCTTCGTTTTCATCTAATACACTTGTGTCACCTTTCTTTGCATCTAATACACTTTTGTCACCTTCCTCTGCATCTAATAATCCTTTGTCACCTTCCTCTGCATCTAAAAATCCTTTGTCACCTTCCTCTGCATCTAATAATCCTTTGTCACCTTCCTCTGCATCTAAAAATCCTTTGTCACTTTCCTCTGCATCTAATACACTTTTGTCACCTTCCTCTGCATCTAATAATCCTTTTTCACCTTCCTTTGCATCTAATAATCCTTTATCAGAGGCAGCTTCACCTTCTTGTGCAACATCTTTGCAGTCACTTTCAATAGTTTCTTCAGTTCCTATTTTAGCCACCTGCAGTTCAAGACCTTTGGATGAAACATCAGCAGTTTCTTCAGCTTTCTTTTCTTCCTCATCAACAGCTTCATTTTCGGCACTTGTTTGACTTGCCTCAAGTTCTTCCTTTGCAGGTTGCTCAACATCTTCATTCTTTTTCTCGCAATGAGTCTCTTCATTTAAAGCACTTTCATTCTCAGTTTTGGTATTTGGCAATTCACTTTTTTCCATCGAGGTTCCTGGTTCTTTGGTCTCTTTTATTTGTTCCAGTTTAGATGCAATAGCTTCTGGTGATTCTTTGGGCTCTGCTAATGTTGCAGTGTTTTCACAGGGTCCACCTTTAGGTGCTTCCTCGGTATCCTCAACACTCTGCTGGGAGGTTTGTCTGCTGGGTGAGGAGGAACTGGTTGATTTATCAAAATCTGAAGAAGTTCTCAACAAAGAACCAACTGATCCTGTCGATTCATTGGAAAGAGTTTTTTTCAACTTGAGTTCACTACCAGTCACAAGAGCAAAAAAGACACAGGAATTTGCTTTTTGTGCTTCTGACATTAAAGTCTTTGCTCTATTTAAAGCTTTCAGCATACAGTTAAGCTTTTGCCCTTTATGCATAGAAGAAAGATGTTTTCCTATTTCTCGTCTTGTTGCAAATGCTTCTTTGCAGTACAGACACTGATACGGTTTGTGAATTAAATGACACATTAAATGTTCCTCAAAGTGATGCCCCTTTCCTACATAATCACACTCGATGCATGTGAACATTTCACCATCACAAGTCACAGATATCTGCTTGTGATCTTCCTTCCCACCTTGGTTATTGCTTCCTTCACTGGATACAGACTTTAATAGTTCTTGTTTACCAAGTTCATTGGAAACAGTTCCGTTTGATATGACTTTTGTCGCTTCACCTTCATTTTCCAGACTACTCTTTGGATTTGCACTTTGGGTTTTGTCTTTCATGTCTGAACTAGACTCTCCACAAGAATTAGTTTCAGCATTTGAGACTGCGGATGTTTCACAGTTGTTCTTACTAAACAGTCTACATTTCACTTCACCAACATTTAAGCTAGTGTCACTCTGGTTGAGTTTCTCATCTGGTTCATCTTTAGTTGGTGTAGGACAGTCCTGATCTGAAGGTTTCTCATCCAATGTTGGTGTAGCAGTGTCTCTGGAGTCTCCCACACTGGTGGAGTCTTCTAATGGTATCGGGGGACTCATGCTGCTGCGGGTTTTGTGCATCACTAATTCATCTTTTGTTGGGGTTGGCATCTCATCCTTGCAAGATCCCCCAGTTACTGTTTCCATGTTCTATTTCTTGGCAGTTTTTATTTCATCTCTGCATTGCCTGAAACAGCAAAAATAACAATTATACATTTCAGTTTTTAAAATTTAAAAGGGTTTATTTGATCATTTGGATAATTTTAAGTCAATTTGAGGCATATCTGAACTCATCTACAAGAGACGTATCTGAACTCCTCTACAAGGAATATCTGAACTCCTCTACAAGAGACGTATCTGAACTCCTCTACAAGAGACATATCTGAACTCATCTACAAGAGTCATATCTGAAATCCTCTACAAGAGACATATCTGAACTCCTACACAAGAGATGTATCAACCTCCTCCACAATGTTGACTTATACATTATGCTTATGGAAGGACCTTAGATGTTTAAACCTTAATGTCTGATGCTGCAAATAAATATTATGTGCAATGAGGATATTTCAATCAGTATCATTATCACGACTGCCTATTTACATTTGAAACTGGATACACACTAGTCATCACGACTGCCTACTTACATGTTAAACCGGTATTGAATACAAATTGCCTTTATGCATAACTCAATCTGTCTCCCGGGTAACAGATTCAGATCATTCTGACCTTAACCCTCAAGGTGCAGAACTAATTTCAGTAATACTTTAATCTGTGACCACCTTGTGCTGTTGAAAACCTATCCTGTGGGACTTTGTTTAAAAGAGCTCCTGCAGGAGCTCTTTTAAACAAATTTCCACAGGATAAATTTTCAACAACCTATTTTGGTTTAAAATTTTACTAAAAAAAACAGGCAAATGTTGCACTTAGCAATCCGAAGGTTAATACTTACATTATTCACCACAAACAATCACCCGTTTTACGCTCTTGGAATCCAATATTCTTTGGAGCCATAGACAAGACCTTATAATTTTACTATCAGTTAATATGTACAATCATATCACTGAAGTCATGTTGACAGTGAAATAACATCCAAACATACAGCTGAATCAATACCACTCAGGGTATCCTTTGCAAATATCAGCGTTAATTATTTATGTTAAGTGGATGCTGAGGATATTCTCTTCATCAATGATTGCTTCCTTGACATATGAACCTGTTCAGAGATAAATGCCTTAACGGTTTGTTTTGCAAACTGGCAAAGTATTGGGTACTTAAAAAAACTGATAAAGGAAAAAGTTGTTTAAAAAAATTTAAGAGCATATTGATTTTGCGGATGAAATGGGTTAAAATGAGAGGAATTTCAAGACTACTGTTACATTTTCCCTTTTGCCATTGCAGGCCATTATCCCCCACTTCATCTATTTATTATTACTCTTCAATAATAACGACCCACTGTTATGTACATGTAATCCATGTACATACACACACTAAAAGTACAAGGCTGTACATTTTGACTGCAGTATTCTATGCGTTTGTTTTCATTTGACTATGTGGATATCAAATATATCTTTAAAAGAACTTGAAATTATTAACCCTTACAGTGGTGAGTTGATTTCAGGTAGTACTAAAACTGTGACCACCTTGTGCTGTTGAAAACCTATCCTGTGATAATTTGTTTAAAAGAGCTCCTGCAGGAGCTCT
>JAULCD010141504.1:0-11138 GCA_032361085.1 Calliostoma canaliculatum
CGAACAACAGGAGTCTCCTCCCTCCCGGGCGTAAGTTCAGAGGTAAACTCACTAGGGGAGACTCCAACGCAGTCAATACTGGGGAAAGGGCCCTCACTTCTTTCCCCCACGACCCTATTCCCAACGACACTGGCGATAAGGTACCGTCTTGCCACAACGAGCAGCAGGCACGGCAGAAGATGCGGAGGAAGTAGACTGCGTAGCTGTCGACTGTTTCTGAGGGAACGCCCTGTTCACACGTTCGTCCCTATAGCGACGACCAGCACCCCTAGCAGGAGGCTAACACTCGACGACCCATGTCTTGTCAATGTCGTTGATAGTCTCTCCTAACATGGAAGGGTAGGACCACCATGTCCTCATCATATTTCTAGAGTGACGGTCCCGCACAATGATGGTTGGGTTGTCACTGTCATAGAAGATGAAAGTGACGATGTCGCGCCCACAGGACTGGGTCCTGATACAGTGCCCAACGCGAACGTTGATGGCGTCTGTATAGGGGAAAACACACACCCACCAAGCACAGTCACAGATAAAGTCACCGACGACAAAGTCGCTGTAGCAGTCAAAGTAGGAGATGAAGTCATTTAAATTGCACACGTCGAAGTCACAGTAGACGAAGTCACAGCTGACGACACACCCTGTGCCTGTAATGATGACCACCGTGGCTAAACGTTGCATATACACTGGGTCCCAGGACAAGTGAAACATCGGGGCAGGTCCTGCAGAAGACACCAAAGAAGTGGAAGAACCACTTTCTCCGACGTAAGAAACACTATCACTCACTGTAGACGCAACAGAAGGCTGCACCCTTCAACACTTTATTTCCGAGTCAGAAGATTAGGGACTCGAGGACCGAGATACCAAACATGCTGATTTGGACGAACGTTGTGAGCCCGCAGACTCACAATGTTGTCCATCCCCGACTCCGACAGCCTCGACTGAAGGTCCATGACGCCCCACGTTTGATAAGCTATCGCCATGAGTAGTTGTGACGTTAGGCTGATCCTCGAGGTCAAGTGACTCCGAAACAACAACATCCAAGATCGCGGTCGTCTTCTCAGTCGAATGGCTGGTGGAAATTCTACTCCCAGGTGAAGAAACAGACGAAGAACGAGATCGACAAGCAGACTTCTTTCTCATCTCCTTTAATTTACGTTCCATCTTGGCAACTTGCTTGATGAAGATGGCGAATTCATACCCGGTAAGTCGAGCACCTTCCTTACACCGATGGCTGGCAACGCACTCAGGAAAACTATCCCTCAGTCTGCAAGAGGGACAATAACGGTGGGGATTTGACAACTTGTTCTTGCACCCGGGAACTTCCATGACGAAAAAACTGCCAAGTAGATCTTTCACAACAGGCACAAATCACCACAACGTAGGTGAAAAAGTTCACAAAGGTCACAATTGATACATGTAATAACATTAATTACAAAGCAAAACCACAGTAGGGGAAAAAATCCCTCTCCCGATAAAGTCACAAAGACTTAAAAACTCGGGAGCTTCCCAACGGAGCTCATCTCTTCAAAGGAGCTGAGGAAATTGTGAAGATCAGTTTGACAGGTGGCGCACATGCATGTGCGGCGAGATGTTGACATGTCAAAGTCTGCTTAACCACTTTCCAACTAAGCTTCGCGTGATTGACTTCGTCAGAGGAGATACCCATTTGTATGTATGTTTACAGATAAAACATAAAAAGTAATGCCTAGAGTAAGACTTCAAGTGGGCATTTCAGCAACTGGTAATGAATTTCATCAGGACCAGTTGCTGTATCATGGGCGTTAGAAAGAGCTGTATCGAGCTCAGACAATAAAAATGATTCATTAAAATCTTCACCGTTGAACAAACTAAAATTGAAAAAAAATTGGGATGCTTTTTGGTGCTTTTGAAAAGCAGGAACGATTTTACAAATGCTTTTCGTCAACTCATTTGCAATTTAGAAATGATTAGATTATCCATGTCCAACAATTTGAGACATGACCTATTTAGGAACAAAAACCACTAAAGCGTAAATTTAAGGGGAGATAACTCGTGTGCTCTTGATTATTCAATGCGTCAGTTTATGACAGATAACACTTCACTTATAAAGAAGATTATATAGCGGATTAGTCGTGTTAAGCCAATTGTCACCTGCTTCAGCCAAATTGGCTAAAGTTTTTTCATAGTATGTCTATCATTCTTTCAATCTATCATCACCAAATCATGTGTAATAACTATCTGTAATGTCTGTATAATAAACGGCAATGATAATAAGTTTGTGGACCATATTCAATTATTTAATTAAGAGAAATAAGTAGAAAACAGAAACATTTTATTACATTATACAGTTCATGCGGTAAATTTCTTTATAAAAGAATATATGGTTTAAATATATTTATGCCTCTCCCAAATATACAAATATACAATATACTTACAAATGAATGTGACGTACTTGATAATTACACAAAATTTAAGTTAAATATATATTTCCTTTTTTATATATACATAATATTTAATAATAACACACTTGATGTTTTTTTGAAGATAGTGCTACATTATTACTTAGTTCTAACACCCACTGCAACAAAAATGGCACAGTAAAAATTATATTTTTTGCTGCGATGTTTACCAGTGCTATTTTTACCTACATACTAAACAAAACATGTCATATTTTTTTCAATTTTACATTGATTAAAAGATTTTTTAGATACAAATTTACAAACAAAATGTTAAACATGTATTTGAATACGCAAAGTTTGAGTGAAATTGTTAGTGTCATATGTTTATTTTGTAATCGTCAGACACCGTTTTTGTCCGCGGTTTCTTAATTGACATTTCCTGATTAGGTAACATCGACTGTGAAAAGTTTTTTCAGCAATTTGTGATGTAGTCTTTGTAATCTTTTCCACAAAGACTTAAAAGATGCATACACTTTTTAATGATGTTAACAGAATAGTAAAATTTGTAACTCAATTAAAAAAACGTGAACAACTTAAGTTTGTACCAGAGTTATGAAAGACACCTGCCAGGTGTGAAATATAAACAAATCGCAATTTGCTTTTATCTTAAACTGCGCCTATTGTGTGAGCTGAACGTGTAAAAGATGCAGCTTCGCAAGAGACCCAGAACGAACTACAAGGTGTTGCATGAAGGATCGACTTTTACTGCTGCTCCAATTAGACAACCTGTTGTGACCGTTGGGCCTTTTCCAAGTAGATCGCCTAATTTGGAGACGCCGTCAAGACACTGAAGTAAGTTTATTCTTGATGATTTGTCCCTTGAACGTTATTGCGAGATCATGTTTATCAAATGATGACTAATGATTTGTAACTTCATCTATTGTTAGACATGATCAGTGTACATGTCGAATTGTATTATTTTGGTGCAAGCCTTTTGTTTTGTCATTTGTTTATGATATAAACGAAATAATTGACGCTAAGAAAATATCAAACAAAATACAACAACAATGTAACCTTGTTCATTATCTCTTCTTTATTGTATGTACACAGCACAAACAAATGTACCCCAAAAGTTAGTTAAAAATAGACATTATTCAGCAAGTTTATTCATCAAATATCCATGGGATATTTCACCAAACGTATGAAAATTCGCTGAATTATTTCTATACATATTTTCTAGTGTAAATTATTATTAAAGTTTTTTTTTACTGTTAATTGTTAATATTAGACATTCGGCTTGTTGATTAATCTTTTTGCATTTTGACTTACTTTAAAAGTTATCGTGACATATGTGTATTAAAATGTACAATGATATATCATAAATAGAATTCATTACTATCACATTGGCAATTATGGAAAATGATTTATGTGTTGGTGTTGAACTTAATTCAGATGATAGTAATTTCCCTGCTCATGTTGTTATGCAAATAAAAACCGTGAGAAAAATTAAAGATATGACAAATAGCAACATCACATTTGCTTAGAATATAAATAAATAATTGGGGAAAATTTAACTTGTTGAGGGTGACAGGCTAAATTCAACAATAAGAGTAGCATGCTCAAGAGTGCCTTTTAGATATAAAAAACTGACAGGCCGCAAGAAATTAAGTATCTTGAACAATAAGGTAGAGTAGCCGTAAAATACAATGAAATTCAAGACGCGAACGTTCAGTTCTTGAAAACACCACACACACCAAGTGGCTCTGTCACCCAGACAAGCAAGTAGGGCTGTAAAGACAATTATAGTATCATCTTTTCAGGAAACTATTCCTCATATAAATTCCTACAACATGAAGCCAAGCAAATTGGTTTTGACCTCTAGTGCAGGGAAAAGTGTCAAGGTCCCTAATGATAATTCAAGTAATGGCGACAGCGAATATGGGGTTAGTGAAGCTGCTTACCGGGAATTGACACAGCTTTCAAGTGGCCAAGATACTCCACGCTTACATCACGTGACAAAAGAGAAGAGGATGCTTGCTGAGAACCTGGACATAATCAGGACTGGAGGTAACTACACCGGGGGCATGGTCAATTTTAGGACGGAGGTGGAGAAGAGAGTAGTCTAGTATGTGTCTGATAAACCTGATTTAAAAACAGTTGTGGTGAGACTGAGTGCAGATGGGACACGTGTAAGCAGTGTATCAATTTTTGTCGTCTTTTCATTGTGAAATGCCCAGAACAATACTTGCCAATAAAAGTAGCCACAGCAACATTACTTTACCAAGTAAATGAATTCCTAAGAGACAGCTCTGTGCATCTTGAAGACCAAAACACAACAGTGGATTTATTTTTTGGAAGTGATATGAAGATGCCACAGATCATGCTGGATTCCTCCTCAGGTGCTTATGCGTGTCCCATGTGCAAGATTGAAATCAAGGACAGGCACAACACACACCTCCACTGGAAGCATTATGACGAACCACCCATGTGTCGGACGGTGGAGGAAATTAAGAAATTGTCCAGAACACTGTCATTCGGGTGCTTACACTTTCCTCTCCTTGACCTGCCTGTAGAAAAATTTATTTTAGATGGAGCTACATCTGATGTTGAGAGTCACAGACAGACTCCAAAAAAATCATCAAACATGATTGCATCATCTTAGATAAAAAGCTTGCCTCAAGCGCGAGAAACCTCATTTTCTACAAGATCTTGTGGAGTGTATTCGGAGCTGCGGGGTGTCATTTACTGTCTGGAAACAGAGACGTACAGGGCAGATGGACTTAACTAGTCTCTTCAAAGAATCACACACAAAAAACTTTTGAAAGAACTACCAAGTAAGCTGAAAGGCAAAATTTCCAAGGACACAGAAAAAGATGTATCAAAGTAATGGATTGATTTTGGCAATATCTATAATGTTGTCCGCGGGAAATGTGACATTTATTTCAGATGACAGTGGATTGGGTAAATCTCTTTTTGAAAATTTGCGAAAAGAGAACTGAATGTGGAATGGCAAGTGTCACACCCTACATACATGTATTAGTGTACCATATGTCAGCATTCATGAGCCGATACGGTTCGCTGGGTAAATTTAGTTGTCAGGGATCTGAATATTAGAATAAATGAATCTACTGTTTACGGAAATAAACATGTTTAAACCAAATTCATCTGTACATTATGACCGTATTTAGATAGACTTAGTATTAGATCTTACATGTGCGTGGAGATAAATGCACAATGGTTGCAATAGCATAAAAACAGATTACAAAATGGACAGTACAGTTTGCACTGTGGCTCAAATACAAAATGAAATTTATTTTGTTTGAACGTAGTGAATTAGAATGAAATTGATTTCTCTTCAAGCGCAAACCATTGTGTAGAGGGCGCAGATAGGGAGTATATAAGCGATGTCATAGGGCGGGGTATTCAATCTCAATTGCGGTCTAGCTAGGTGACACATGTTTTACTCCTACTAGAGTTTGACAAGAAAAATGTCTTTGCCAGCAGACATCCACGAGAAGTTGGATAATACTAAGGCGAAATAAGCTAATTAAAATGGCAGACACGTCTGATGGAGGTTGGGAGACGTACGGCAGTATGATACAAACGAACGGGCCGACAATTCGGACAATTAGCGAGAGCAGACGGCAGAGCAGTGAAATTAATTTTAAAAAAAAAATATAAATCGAGCAGATTTTCTCCGTACAGGATGGAATTTCCGAAACCTTTAGCGACTGGTTCTCAGTCTAGTTACACCCGTGCAAGTATTGCTCCAGTTCAGCCTCCAAGCTCGTTGCCAGACAGACAGACAGACAGATCTTTATTCTCGAAAATCACATTAGTGATATAGAGAAGTACATACAATATTTACATACATTAAAAGCAAAAACAAAACACATATAATACATTATAATTTGATATTAAGGTAACGTTACTAGCCACATTGTACAGTCATGATTATTAAAAATGTTGCAAGATAGGTAAATACACACGGTATTTTACAACGGGACGTAAATACGAGTAATATGTATAATTGTTATAAAAATTGCATGTAGGACATATGAGTTTTATACAAAAATGATAAGAACTATATAATTCAGGTAAAAATATTGCAATAGAATATCACTTTATTTCAACATAGTCAGGCCTTCTTTAATAAATTTAGATATATGTAACATTAAGGGTTTATAATTTGTTTTCATTAGGGAAATATATTTAATTACGATGGCTTTGTAAAGCGGACCCCGGTATTTAAACTACAGTTACCACCCCAGTTTATATTCGTTAGTTCTACTCTTTAACCAGTGTTTTTGTTGAGTTTTACCAAGACCTATTCTGTATTATGTTGAACATACAAGCGACTGATTGTCTATATCATTGTGAAGCCAAATTCTCCAAGTGAAACAAATCAACTATAATGATATAATTTATATTCAAAGTGTATGTCATGCAAATTTCTGGATTTGGCACTTTCCTGAAATAAACATCGGTCTTGCGATTCTACTTCGTTGCCTAGCAACGCGGAAAAAGCTGATTCCCTCGCCGTCTTAAACTCCCCTCGTCGGCGGTACGTTTTCGGAATTTGTAAAAAAAACTAATTTGGATTTTTTCTCAACGCTTAAGACGGATCGATATAGGTTTGTTTTCTTTCTATTCTTTTTACACCTAAAAACTCTGACTGCGGTATCGACCCGGTAGCGATGCCCCATTTTTTGGCTCTATCCTTGATAGATCACATGACGCTTACAAGCGTTAGTGATCGATACTAGTCTCCAGCGATCACGGGCACCTGTTCACAAAAACCTCAAAACTTTCCGACCTTGTAAAGGTTTTATACACGCGGACCCAATTGGTTTGATCTTAAAATGCCAAAAACGTTGTAAACTATGCATTTTCCAAAGAAAAGCATTTTTTTATTTTTAAAATGCACAGTTTACAACTATTTTGGCATTTGTAAGCCAAACCTATTAGTGCTATGGGCTATAAGGTTGTAACGTTACGATGGTATATATATATATATATACCTCTAACGTTCAAAGAGAGGCGACACCGGTAAGGGGAGAGCACTCTGTCACTACTGGGTGGCATCAGGGTAGCGGTGTACATGCAGAACGTCGACAAGTCTGCGGGAAAACTTTCTAGTATAGTGGGTATTTAATTGTGTGATGGAACGGTCAGCTGACTATGGTATATACGTGTAGTCTGTGTGTATCGTAAAATAAACAGGATCATATTCCACTGCTGACGAGAAAAAATTGTTTTCCGTGGAACCGTAAAATACCCACGTATATTTAACACTTAAAGTGTCAAGCTGATCTCAGGTGGATTTAGCACTGAGATTATTTTGCTGTTGAAACGCCTGCTCTGTAATATTTTCTTAAAAGAACTTTTAAACAGATTATCACAGTTGCTTTAAACTGGAATTTGGACATTTAACCAAACACATGTTAAGGATGGCCCTCTAGTGGTTAGTGTGAGAACTGTTTGCCGTATATTTGTTGCACAAACAGTGGTATTTTGATGTGAAAGTGTGATATTTACAAACTTGCCTGTCATGGAACCAGTTTTTCCGTTCTCCGATATACGTATGATTTTTACCGGTAAAATATTACTATGACCGGTACATTTTAAGTGTGTCGGTCCCTTTTTCCGGTAGAAATACTATTGGCAATAATCAAGTCGAGCCGGGGAGTAAAACGTAGTGCAATAAACCAAACCATGCTGCTTAGCTATCAGTTGATGTCATCAGTGTTCCAGCAAATTGAAGGATAATCTGCACAATAAGTTGTAACCTACTATGGTGACCGACAGAAAATGAGTAGGACCGGTATTCTTTCAGACATGCGGTCCCCGTGACTGGCTTTTACAAAAGGCAACGGAAACACTTGTATCTGTGAATTATAGTATAATATAGCCTAATGTAATGTTGAACCATTGTACAGACAAACTGGCCTGTACGTAGGATTGTGTGATTCACAAACTTGACCGTCCATGAAACCCTAGTCTTGCTCCAAGATTGTGCAATGTTTACAGAGCCTTGTCGACCGTCTATAAAATAAGCAAGTCTAGAAGATACTAATCCACAGTCTACCAACTCAATTTTCTGAAAATGAAAAACGGCTTTTTGAAAGATTGTAAATTAAAATAAAAGTATTTCATAGACTACAATTTTTTTCCCAGTGGAACTCGTGGAATGTGGTTTGTCGGCCGATACTGTTTATGATTTATGGCAAAACCCTGATTTATGGCAAAACCCTGATTTATGGCAAAACCCTGATTTACGAAGCCGTCGTCAACTTACGACATCGTAAACCATGTCACTGGATAAATGGGTTTACAAATGTAAGACATGTGATGTGAAACAATAGATTTATACGTGGACTAGTTGATAGTCTGTTGAACTCTCACGTGTACAGATAAGAGAGTACACATCTGTGAAAGCAAATAGTTTGTGACGTAAATGACTTGTGAAAGCTTGTGAATCGACAATTGATAGCGAGTAAAGAATTGTATGAGCTGCAGATAGGTATTAGAGCAGTGCTTCAGAAATCGGAAATGTCTCTAAATTGTGATGTTGAGAGTTTAAACATACACACATTATATATTCTCCGTTTCTAATTTCAATTATTCTAATTTTGATATCTGATTATTTTCATCGCTAATGGCTAAGATATTTCACAAAGCTCACTCTCGCTCACTCAATTGCTCACTCACACTCAAACACACTAACGGTCACTCACTCAATCGCTCAATAATGCACATCACTTACCTCACTAACTCTTTACTCTCGTACATATTATTAAGATTATTTGCAAGGGTAGTGAGTGAGTGAGTAAGTGAGTGAGTGAGCGAGAAAGTGAGTAAGCGAGTGAGTGAGTGTGTTTATTGCCTCTCACAAACTCACGCACTCACTAACACACTCCCTCTGTAACTACGTCTACTGGTTTCTAAAAAGGACATTGTTTGGTTGGATCCTACAATAACAATGGCTACTTCTGAATGTTATATTTCAGTTCATGCACCATGTTTACTTTAATTGTGTAAATATTTGATTAACCCAAATCATTTTTACAATAAATCACGTTTTCCCCTATCGACAAAAATGCATTTGGAAATTCGTGTAATGAATATTGCAATTACATGTAACATGAATCGACTGTGTCATGGATTCAGTTTGTTCTGGGGATTACTGCATGGCAACAAAAACAGGGGAGATGAAGGGGAGATAACTGGCAGTCCTGTGCACAACATCAGGGAACACATGCCACGTATGAGTGAGTAAATAAATCGGAGAGTGAGTAGGTGCGTGAGTATATGAGTATGTGGGTGAGTGAGTAAGTGGGAGGGTGAGTAAGATGGTGAGTGATAAATGAGTGGGTGAGTGAGGGTGAGTGAGTGTGAGGATGAGTCAGTGAGTGGGTGAGTGAGGGTGAGTGAGTGTGAGGATGAGTCAGTGAGTGGGTGAGTGAGTACATAAATCAGTTGGTGAGTTAGTGAGTGGGTGGGTAAGTGAGTCTATGAATGAGTGAGTAAGTAGGAGGGTAAGTAAGATGGTGAGTGAATAAATGAGTGGGTGAGTGAGTAAATGAGTCTATGAGTGAGTGAGTAAGTAGAAGGGTGAGTAAGATGGTGAGTGAATAAATGAGTGGGTGAGTGAGTGTGAGGGTGAGTCAGTGAGTGGGTGAGTGAGTACATAAATCGGTTGGTGAGTGGGTAAGTGAGAAATACAATATTGTCTCACGACTATCTTAGGGCAAATATCGGCTCGGCACCGGTTTCGAATCAATATCTGCGCTATGACAACCGCAAGCCAATGATAAGAAACACTCCACAGGACATTGTTTAAAAATCACTTACGATCAACTTAACACTAAGATCGCTTTGAGGAACAGGCCCTGTGCCTTATCAATATCACTTCTAAATGTCCCTCAAAGAAATAATAACATTAAAGTATTGATTATATTCATTTCAGTTTGAGTGTACAAGTGCTTGTTTTTACTTAATTCCTTCGCTATAAATTATAAATTTAGCAGAAATTTGCTCGTGTTCATGGCATATAATTCCACGGAACAAAACCCCAGAAGCATACTAACAGAGTAAAAGAAAGATAAAAGAACATCACATGTAATAACTAAATAACTCTCTGAAGTTGCTACCGTGTTTAGTGAATTTGTTTCTTGGGTATCAGCAACTGCAGGAAATGAGGGGGCGATGTGAGACAGTCGTCTGTGATCACAGTGGAACTAGTATCGACGTGTGGTACACTTACAGAGACGTTAAGTCCCCCGGAGTGTTGTGTTTATCGAGCACTGGTCATGTGTCTATTCGTTCTGTGTGGTCTACAGTTTATCAAAGAAACAGTAAGACTCTCGGTTCACGGGCACCTGCCAAGGCTTGAGTGTTCACTGCGTCATGTGACAACACTTACATGACTTATCTTCTGCCGTAAACCTTGCCACCACAAGAAACGTGAGAAACTGTTACTAACAGTGTTTAATTCCTAAATCACTTACGCAGTCACTAGTTTATCAGAAGAAGTAATGGGTCAGACTATTTTTCTTCTTCTTTTTTTTTACAGATACATTTCGTTCAATACAGGAGTTCCTTTAGACAGCGCAATTGCGCATTTGCGCTATTCGCGCATAGCAAGATCAAATTGCACAGTCAAATTTGAAACCTGCGCCTCTATGGCGCAGGTTTCAAATTTGTTTGTGCAATTCCATATATATGTATGTATATAAACGATGATGACACATGGTTGGG
>JAULCD010141724.1:0-11136 GCA_032361085.1 Calliostoma canaliculatum
TTTATGCAAGAAGTTTGCAAGAATGAGTTGTTTTTACGGCTTTACACCACGCTGTCTCACCACCTGGGCATTTCCGTCATCAGCATACAACAGAGCGCCTACCCTCGGGGACAATGTAATAGATGTATATCGTTAAACACTCATTACTTCGTTCTGTTATCCAACCCACGTTCGGCGCACGAATACAAAATTTTGGCATCGCAAATATTTCCCGGACAGGCAAAATATTTTGCGGACTCCTTTCAAGACGCTGTTGCCGGAAAAAAATATGGCTATCTCGTTTTGGACGTTTCGCCTTACACCGATCCGCAGTACGGTCGTTTGCGCACCGGAATATTTGCCGATGAAACGTGTACGGTGTACTTGCCACAGTGATGATTGGAATTTTAGTCATTTCACATTCAACCCTCGAACAGAGCAGACGTCGTTATGGATGTATGTGGAAGATTTGATGATGTGGTTCCAGACTGCGCCAAAGCGGACGAGGTGATAGAGTATGGAGAAAAGTTCAGCGAAAGACTAAAGACTTTCAATAAGTGGCCACTGCAGATAAAGCAGTCGCCGACATCCATGGCAAAGGCTGGTTTCCTGTACACCGGACAATGTGACCAAGTCTACTGTTTCAAGTGTAAGATTCGCGTTCATCGTTGGATACCGGAAGACGATCCGATGGAAGAACATTTCCGGCTCTCTCCTCGCTGCAGCTACATCCACATGGTGGACGAGGCCAAACAAGAAGAATGGTCAGAAGAAAAAAAACATCCTATAAAACGATGTTGGTCGACTCGCACTTGAACATTTGAAAACAAACGTCTCGACATGAGTGAGCTACTGGAAAAACACTTGACATTTCTTCTGATGTTGGACCGAGCTAATAATTCCGGACAAAGAAAGGCTTTGTTAAAATATGCATCTGGTGAAGAGTTTTCTGCAATGATTACTCTGATATTTAATGTTCTGAAAGGTAACATACCTTTATCGGATGAGGATAAAATACTACTGTCCCGACGCAAGAAGTACATTCGCGTATTGGTCAGCAAAGCGATAGGCAGGCGTGTCAAACGCGAGCTGTTAATCAAGCATCATTCGCTTCTACCCATTTGCATAAGATCATATCGAGCCTACCTCTCGAGCCTTCTTCACCATGAGCAAGCCGATGATTCTTCTGACGAGGGACACCTATCAGAGACTGGTGTCCGACACGGAAGCAGCAGCATCGCAGAAGACGACATCGACGATGAATCAGACAGTAGATCAAGAGACATCGCCTCGGACAGCGAATGAATCGGAAAACGGCATCTGCAACACATTGACAAATGATGAAAAGCAACCTTTAAATGACAGTGACTTCTTGCTACGAGTTCCCGATCATCTTCTCAAGAACATTTCTTCTACAAAAACTATAGGGAAATTGATGACTTTGTGGTTATTTCTCAAATATAAAATCAACACTGGTCACTTGACAGTGACACCTAATTTAGAAATCGTGATGCCAAATGGAAATGTATTGAAAGATTCAAATGTTACAAAGTTGATTCGTTACTATATTCTTGGCTCAACTTTGGTGTTAAAAAGACCAATCGCTTACAAGGAGTTTCGAAAATTACTACTCGATTTACATGTACCCAAATATCTTGTGAGGAGTTACAGTAAAAAAACTCGGATAAACAAGCGTGCAAAAAAACTGTACATGAAACGCAAATCTGAGCTTGGTGTACCTGGAGACTTTCGAAAATTGGAATCTTTGTAAAAGATAAAAAAAAATAAAATTGATCGGTGGTAAATATTAATGTTTAACCACATGTGTATGTACATGTAATAAAAAAAAATAAAAAATATTATTGATGTGAGTGCATTGTCATTTTTTTAATTTATATTTCCTTTAAATTTTTAAAACATATACAAAAACCTGATACAAAGCGGTCAATAAACCTTGTGGTAATCGCTGCAAGAGGTTGTGATTTCAAAGGTGATGAACGCTGTGATGTGTCGTGCTGAAATAATAACAAAAATCTACAAAAATCAATAAACTTAATAAATTTGAATCACAACAACACTTAAAATAATCCATACATTAAAAGTACAATATATAATCTAAATACATTAACATTCTTACTATTAACATGCAAACCAACCAAACTTAGTTGAAATAAACATTAATATTAAGTATACACACACAAAAAAAAATTCATGATAGATAACAGTGATAGAAGCTTATCTTTTCCATCCACAAGACCTGATTATGATAACATATAGAAAAGTATTTCCAGAAATTAGAATATTCTACTAGTTCTCAAAATACCTTAACTATTTAACACTTTATACCCCAAACAACAATTCTGATACAAAGCGGTCAATAAACCTTGTGGTAATCACTGCAAGAGGTTGTGATTGATTTCAAAGGTGATCAAGTCTGTGATGTGCTGTGCTGAAATAGTAAAAAATTCTTAAGAAATTTGACTCTGAACATACAACACTTAAAATAATACATATATTAAAAGTACAATGTATAATCTAAACACATTAACATTTCTACTATTAACATACAAAAAAAAAACAACTTTGTTAAAATAAACATTAATATTAAGTACACACACAAAAATAATTCATGATAAATAACAGTGATAAAAGCTAACCTTTTTTTTTTTTCCACAAGGCTTGATTATGATCTAAGGATCCATGAACACTTTAACTATGACTAGAGCCAAATTTTGTTCCTCCGCATACATTAACACATAACATTGTAACTGTGAAATGAAATATACATTTTTTTTTCATTATAATACAGAACTTAACTAACTGTTGTTGGTTTGGGTTGTTTAAGAATTATTCATCAAACCTTCTGGGTTTTTAAATATAATTTAATAAAAAAAAAAAAGGTGTGGTTATTTGTCTCAACTACAGATACAAAGTTACCGAATTGACCCGATATATCCACCCATGATGCAAATATTAGTAGACAGTCGCATTTGTTTACATGTCAGCTGAGTCATTTTAGCACTGTTTACTTGTCAGCAGTCATTTAGTACATGGTGGAGTGAAAGTCGTAATTTTGTGGGGGTGGAGGATTATTTTTTAGGTTGGGTTGTTTTTTTTTTTCATGTCCATTTACAAAGATATATATATATATATATAATCACCCTCTCCTCTAGCCCATCCTATTTAAAAAATTACTTTAGGTAGGGTGACCTTTCCCGAATTCCTTCGACCCACTCGCACTGTCTTGTAACATAATTTTTTTATTTTTTTTTAAAAAAGAAGGTCGATCCCTGTATATGGGCTAACTATAATATGAATTACAACACAGTTATTCTCGCAAGTGCAATTTAACATTCAGATCCAATGGAAGTTATGCTTTTAATATAGAAGAAACAAGAAATATTCATTATGTGACAATAAACTACGAAAGCCTGCTGGGGTCAAATCCGTATTTTGAATTTTGCCTTCAAAATGTCGAAATTACGAGGAAAAAAAATGTCGTAATTACGAGATTTAAAAACTCGTAATTACGAGTTTCGTAGGTCGTAATTACGAGGATATATAAGTACATATAGGATGTCATTCCTGTATGCTACGAATTTGACCCCAGCAGGCTTTCACAATAAACACAGTAAGACTAGAGTAGGTTAATGGTATTTGGTATTCAAGAAGTATTTTTTAAGTAGAAAAAAAGAGAGAAGAATATTGAATTCCAACTCTTGAAATACTTCCTCATTGACTACAATAAATACTAAATAAATAAAACATATACACAATACCTGGTAAATCTCTCTCCATATGCAATGGATGCCTATTTTTCGAATCATAATGAGCAATCATTAATTCGAACTGAACTACTGCAGTAGTTTGATATTTTTCACCACTCTGATTTATAAATATCAAATATATTCTACAAAATACGAAGTAATTATTTATTAAAAAACCAAAGGTCTCCAATTTAATAGTTATTTCAACTAACTTTTTGGTTTTTAAATAAATTGCTAACAGTGATGCACGGAATTCTCCCTTGTACGTAATTTCGTACCTAAAACTAACTCGTATTGTGAATGTATTTTCCCTTGTACGTAATTTCGTACCTAAAACGAACTCGTACTGTTAAACAACACGTCTTGCACTCATTTTTTTAATGAGATTCTGAGTCACAGCCTTGAAATAATATTCATATTATAACGAGTCCTACACATTGCGTGGGATATTAAATTTTTTAGAATCAGGGGTGCGATATGTTTACATCTGTGTGCTGTATAAGCATGACACATTAAATCATTTTCAATATACCTTTGAACAAACTAATACGTACTATACACCTACATACACTTTTTTTTGTACTAGCTTTGCACAGCAAAAAAATAAATAAGTATACACCCCTCCTTTCTTTTAATCTTATTTTAAATATCCTCCCATGCACTTTTTTTAAACAAAAAAATGTTTTAGTATAAATTGATGATTTCAGTTGGGGTTTTTTAAACCACGTTTCCTCTCTGTCTTGAAAAATAAGAAATGAATTTTAATCTTGCTTACAATCAAGATAAAACTGACTTTCGAATCAAAATTGGAACCGAAGACGTATTTAATTTCGAGGTATCAAAACAGCTTAAGTGGATTTTAATCAATTTTTTGAAAGAACAAAATTTATTCGTGAATAGAGACTTTTTCCAAACCTATAACATTATATTACAATTAATAGTTTGCGACGTTCGGTTTAGTTTCGACAGAGACGAGAGGTCGTTGACCATCGAAAAAAAAAAAGGTGGAATTTCGTCTAATTATATTTTAGATTTAGACGATATTAAAGAATTAATATCTACCACTATTGTTGGAGAAGGAAATTTGGAAATAGCTCACATTGAGAAGGAGTTTGGACATTTATGCTGAAAATGTAAGTATTATCAAAATAATTTCGTTGATGATAATATCACAACCATTGTGTACTGTACAATTGTCGTTTTGGCTTCTTCTCTTCTTTTTTTTTTAATTCAAAATTTAACTCTTTAACTATGAAATTATTTGTTGGGGATAGTAAAATAAACTACACTAAATTCATACTCTGTCACATTGTCTTGGTTAAAGAGTTAAATATTGATGTATGCACCTCACACGTGAGTGGAATTTACTTAGTAACATGAAGATAATAATAATTTATCTATAATCGCTTGATTGTGTCTGGTTAATCTATTGTCGACGTGATGCTATTTATCAAGTATATGTAACCTGTCAACTGAACACTGCATGTACGTCTGGGGAGGGTCGTGTATATATATGTTATCACTGTTTTCTTCATTTAACATTGAAGTTGACATAGTAGGATAATATTAACCTCATTAATTATATTAACATGTGACAAAACCTTAATATTGTTTCAGTAAATATCTCATTACACTTGATAATGAAACAATGTATGGGGTCGAATGTGTCAAATCATGTCACATTCTTGACCTCAGACGATATAAAATTTTACAGAGTGTATTGACATTGAAAATATCTTTCCACACGACAGCGTAATGTGTGTTACAAAGTTCTAGATTGAGACGACCAAGGTCGGTAAAGTTCAAATAGAATTTTAAATCAAAGGGATCTCCGTCGTTCTTGTGCACGGGCGTCACGAGAAAAAAAACCCAAAAAGCTAGAAAAAATATTTCATTACTTCATTCTCTGTTACCACTTCGTAGAGAAATGATTTGCCTTATCTTACTGTTTGCCTTTGTTTGCGCCTCCCCTACCACGCGGTGTGCCCTTAGGGGTGGGGTAATGACTTGCCCCCAGGGCGGAGGAACGTATGCACATCTTATAGGAAGTGTGTATCACAAGACAACTCTAATCGACATGAAAGGGGAAAGAGATAGGCTAGAAATTAACCTGTCTCTTTTCCCCAACCTGAAAGTAAGTTTTTTTTGCTTTTGTTATAAAACAAATCCACATGTTTTCTTCATAAAATTCCTATTGTTGACGTTATTTATCTAATTTCAGATCATACGCGGAAAAGGAGCGAGATGTGGAGATCTCGTAGGATCGAGAGATGTGATCCTCAATGGTAAAGTTTGTAATCGTAAGTATATTTACTTTATTATTTATTTGGGGTTTTTTTTGGATTGAGTTTTTAAAAAAGAAGAAGATATATCGAATACTTAAGGTGACACTTGATAGTATCTTCGAGTTCTACCTTAAGTAAGTTATTCAACACAATTAAAGTTCAATGTAGCATCCGCCATGGTTCGATAGTTATAACCGATATACGCGCAGGTTTCATCGTAATGTATATTCACTTGACATTACGAGCTTTCTCCTTGCAATATAGTCGTCGTGATAAAAAGTGAAATAATCTCTAGACAAGAGGTTAAAACCTCATGTTATCTCGCCTCAGTTTTGTTGTTGTTGTTGTTGTTGTTGTTGTCAAGGTCACTAATAACAACACACACAAAATAAGGGGGGGGGGGGTTGTTGTGTTTTACGGAATTATATAACAATTGAATGGATTTTATTTCTGCATAGGAATGTATTGCAGATATGTATACGCTTTAGTGACATATGAAGAACAATTGACATGTGTATAATTTTTATAAAAATGATAGATATTGAAAAATTAGGATTTTGAATTAAAAGCTGTATATGCTGGGTTCTTTGATTTGTTACTTTCATGGATTTAAAAAATTGTTTTTTCAACTTGGGTTGTTTTTTTCAGACAATTACTCACTTACTATAACTACCACTACAACTACTTCAACTAGTACAACTGCAACCCCTACTACAACTGCTACAACTACTACAGCCACAAGGACCATAACTGTTACGACTACCATAACTCCCGCTACAACTACTTCATCTATTACAACTATACCTACTACTACTACTACTACTACTACTACTACTACTACTGTTGATGCTGCTACTTCTACTACTACAACTGTTACAACTACTCCAGCCACAACGATCATGACTGTTACGACTACCATAACTCCCGCTACAACTACTTCATCTATTACTACTACTACTACTACTACTACTATTGCTGCTGCAACTTCTACCACTACTGCTACTACGACTACCATAACTCCCGCTACAACTATATCTACTACTACTACTACTACTACTACTACTACTACTACTACTACTTCCACCACTACTACTACTACTACTACTACTACTACTACTACTACTACTACTACTGCTACTACTACTCCTACTATTACTACTACTGCTTCTGCTGTTGTAACTGCTACTACTTTTACTGTAACTGCTACTGCTACTGCTAACATTCTCGATATTATTACTGCTACTGCTATGACTAGCGCTATTAGTGCTTCATTTTATAATATTACAGCTTCCTCTACTACCTCTTCTTATGATGATGATGTTGATGACGATGGCGCTAATACTAATCTTGGACTCGTGACAGGTATATCAATATTAGTATTTATAATAATTATTGTAATTTCAGTTTTCATACATAAAAAGTGGAAAAAATATAGACAAAGTGTCGCTCATCGTGATTTGTATCAGTATAATAGTCCGATCTATTTAAAAACAACTGAAAGTAGTGTGTGAGCGTAATTTCATATATTTTCTATCGCAAATTCTACTTTCTATCGCATATCTTATGCTTTTCTCTCTGTTTTTTTTTTCAGAATTACACACCTTGAAGAATACAGTAACTTCGTTGGTGGTGATGTTGGTGCTCACGATAGCGTCGGGTGTTGCTTTCCGTTTTAGGAGGGCAATACTCCGACGCTGTCGTCGTAGAAGACACCAACATCACCACTATGAAATCCCCTTAGAGCGTGCTCCCATCCGTCCCCCTAATCGTCCTTCGACCCAACCTCCTATTCCTATTCGACCTATTCCTTCTCGTCCCGTACTAATGTCTGTTACAAATCCTCTGGCCTTTCATCTCGCTAATTCCCCTGCTCCCACTCTCTTTCGTTCTCTTCCCACCCCAACCTCTCTTGCGCGACCTGCACCCTTTAGTTCCCTTTCACCACCCCCCGATTTCCCCCATGACCCCCCTGCCATTACCTCCGCTTCAACCCCGATCTCGTCCCCACCCCCTGCCGTTTCTACCTCCGTTTCCCCACCCTACGATCTCGCCCATGGACCCCCTGCCATTCCTACCTCCGTTCCCCCACCCTCCGATCATCTCCATGGACTCCCTATTATTACTACCTCCGTTTCCTCACCCCCTGCCGTTCCTACCTCCATTCCCACACCCTCCGATCATCTCCATGGACTCCCTATTATTACTACCTCCGTTTCCTCACCCCCTGCTTTTCCTACCTCCGTTCCCACACCCTCCGATCTCCCCCATGAACCCTCTGCCATTCAGACCTCTTCCCCGCCCTCCGATGTCACCCATAAATCCCCCGTCGTGGCTATCCGCTCTTCATATCCGACCTGTTCCTCGCCCTCCACCCTGACCTCCTCCACTACCTCAGTCCAACGTCTACGTCTCGCTCGCATCCTAATGGATGACACCCCTCCTAATGAAAGTGTACATCTAGATGATAGACGACCGCACAGAGCGATAACCCGACCCCTACGGTTCAGGTTATCGTTCTGATGTTGTCATGTGATTTGTTTATTTATCTTGTAAGTTTGTATTTCATTTATCATTTTTTTTGTAAATTTGTAAACAAGATTGTATTTTATTTTCATTTATCATTTTTTGTAAGTTTGTAATCAAGATTGTATTTCATTTCATTTATCATTTTTGTAAATTTGTAAACAAGATTGTATTTTATTTTTTCATTTTGTTTCCTCATTGTAACTCTCAAATTCTCTTATTAACTAAAATTGTATTGATAATATGTTGTTGTGTTGTTTTTTTTGCTATTTGGAGTTGTAACTGAAACGTATTTGGAGAAAAAAAACCCACGTGATTCAGATGATCTGTCACTTCATTCGTTTTGATTTTTTAAAGTTATATCTAGCTCATGTGATATATCATCCGTTTCACAAATGATTAATCAAAAGTTTAAGATGATCTCTAAAGATTATCATAACCATTCATCAACTTTTTTCAAAATTATTGTTTGCGTTAGCATATTGACCGAGATAATATTGCATGTAATCTAAACCTTTGGTTCGTCAATAAGTCATGAAAAAAAACAAAAACAATCGAAATAAATGTTGATTTGTTTCTCAAATTTGTTTTCAGGGGATGGGAGGCACAATTTTTCAATTATGATACGAACGTAACTTATTGGTGAACCAATGGTCTTAGTTAAATGTACTATCTCCACTTGATATGAACAATATACACTCTTGTTCAAAAAAGTGTTTTCATTCCGAAGTTCGCAGGTTTCATTGCATTACATAAATACATTTTTTTTTTATGCAGACTTTCTTCCTGCTGTAAACCCCTGTCGACTTGATATAACTGAAACGTTGTTGAAAGCGGCATTAATTCTTAACTCACTCACTCCATGACTAAATAGACAAAACAATATATATATTTTAATTATTTATTCAAAGATAAAATTACACATTTGACAATTTTACAAGCTGATGATATTCAATTATTATTATCGTCTTGGAAAATGATTCAGTTCCACAGTTTTTTCCATATCTGAAAGAAAAGAATGAATTTGTAAAATAGTATTGTACAATGTTTAAAAAAAATTAAATGCTCAAGTTTTACTATAATTTCGACTTGAACAATTAAGGGTTACAACTTGTATTATCTTAATACATTCTCATAAAAAAAATTCAACATACCTTTGTACTTTATTATTCATTTTTTTTTAATTCTTTGTTAAACATCATATCAAAATTTAATAAAAAAAAAAGAAATTTATGATTCCGATTA
Source organism: Calliostoma canaliculatum (assembly GCA_032361085.1). Taxonomy (NCBI): domain Eukaryota; kingdom Metazoa; phylum Mollusca; class Gastropoda; order Trochida; family Calliostomatidae; genus Calliostoma; species Calliostoma canaliculatum. The sequence goes on from JAULCD010141724.1 coordinate 9,800, forward strand.
CCTGACCTTTGACTACAACATATGTGTCGACCCTAATCTTTTTTTATTAGTAATAACAACCAAAAATTAACATATCATCGACTGCATCTGAAACCTATTTTATCTCAATTGACTCTTAAAATGCTGATACAACATGATAGTGTTTCAGCTGATACATACTGTTGCAAATTTATATTCTATGATAATTTGTTTAGCTCCTGCATGAGCTCTTTTAAACAAGTTATCACTAGATTTTCACAGCACAAGGTGATACACATTTTCTTTTTTAAAAAACTGACTGAAATTCACTCAACATTTTAAGGGTTAAATTACTATCAGGAAAACATTATTTCAATTTTTAAAAAATCCCTGACTGACCTATCCTAAATTTTAAAAAAGACATGTAATCTGAAACTACAACATTTATTTTTGGGGGATTTCATAAAACTTCACACATCTTTCTTTAGTTCTTTTTGTGTGTGTGTGTGTGTGTATAACATTGACATTTGATCTCGATTTTTTTAACGTTTTACACTCGAATTTTGCTATTCTTAAAAAAACATGGATAATAATGTTGTTGATATTTAATTTTATATTGACTTACCTAAAACAGTGATTCTTCCTGCAGAGATTGTGTCTGTGATTCCTCTGGCTCTTCTTCTTTCTCATTCAACTTCTCATCTACACAAAAGAATTCAAGCTTATTGAATGTTCGGTTGTTTTTGGACTGACCCTGTCCCTTGAATATCAAATGCGTAGAATTTTCCAGAGCCTTGGTGTATTGTTCATTGAGTAGTACATCATAGCGTGAAGAATATTTCTCTTTTTTAACTGCTGGAGATAATACCACCTTCCACAGTGGCTCCCCCCTTAGATCGAATTCGCAGTGCGATTCGATATTCATTAGCAGGTTCTGCGGAAGTTCGCCGACACTGCACCTTGTTGTCTTTTCTTTAACCAATAAGCCATCTGCATCCACTTTTCTCATTAATTCTTCTTGTGAAATGCTTGTCACTGAAGGTTTGAACATTTTGCTGTTGTTGGTTTTAACTTCTGAAGATGCACGTTTGAGAGACATTTCTCTGATGTACAGAATTGTTGTCAAATGTTGAATCTATATCATCTGTAAGCTCTTTATATAGTTTTTTAAAGTGTTTAATTGGTTGGGTGTGACATATAGTATGAAAGGGTTTTTTTAAGGAGTGGATACTTCAAATAACTAGGGAGTGGATACCCAGGGGTGCAGAGGGTACTACAAATAAAATTTAAAAAGAAAAAACAAAAAAAAAGAAGAAATGTATGACTTCCAAGGTGTGGAGACCGATTTGGTGATAAGTGTGTTGTATCCATTCAGCGCT
>JAULCD010141835.1:0-11135 GCA_032361085.1 Calliostoma canaliculatum
TTCTTTGGAACGTGCACAGTTTACAACCATTTTTGCATTTGTAGACCAAATCTACGACATTGTAAAGTTATGACGTCTTTGTCAAACGGGGCCCTGTTTTATATGCATATGACAAACCTTTATAGATAATAAACTTTTTTATTGCATGGTAGCGACGTTTCGGTATAGATTCTTATACCGTTTCAAGCTGAAAGTATAAGAATCTCTACTGAAACGTCGCTGTATAATTTTAAAACATTTTCTCAAACGTAAGCTGTTTATTGTTATGATACCATGTCGCAAGTGCCGAATGCTCATGACCTAAACACTGTCATTACTTGTTTAAAAACACAAAGCGGAAGCATTAATATTTACATAGGCGCAGCCATCATTTGTTGGTGTCAATCAGAATGCTCATTCGAGGTGCGTTTTGTAACCAAAAATTCCGAGTGTTGGCTTCCACAATGTGGAAGCAATGCACTGATTGGTCAGTTCGGGGGTCAATTTCTTATGACCTTCTATCGGGGGCGCTCAGATCCTAATGCAGAGAGGAGGACAGCGTAACGAAGCAAAATGACTGGTTTTAATCAGATTGGAGGAGACTCTGTCATTGAATTGTGACCCTGGCAAGCTAACCTTATAAGATACACAGACTTTCAATTATGAAATAAAGATAATTATCATAATCATAACTTAATGAATGTTTAAGTTAGATATTTTATTTGAATAACTATACTTATTATTATAATTGTACATTGAAAGATACCAACACAATATATTTATAAGTTATCTTGTTATCTGTATCCAAATAAGGTAGCGAGAAACATGCTACCTTCATATATGGTCAAGAGGTTAGTACCTCTGGCCAACATGCCATGTTGCCTTTAAATACGACTGACAAGCCAGTGACCAGAGAGTTGTGAGTCGAGAGTTGAGAGTTGTAAGTTCGGTGCAGGAGGCCGGCACGGCTTAGAGCCGGGCCGGTCAAATGTAATAGTTGAATAAACCACTCCAATTGTAACAACGACTTCTGTCTCCATTAACCTTAAAATACAATGAAGGTTACAGTGCTATCAATGGAACCTCTCTCACATGGTCTGGCCAACCTGACCTGGTTAACTGCATAGCCAACTGCAGTTCACTGTCGCTTGTCGTAGACTTTCCATTTTGGCATCCGACATGGGCTTGCAATGCAGCTTTTGCAAACAGCTCTACTTCTTCAATTTTCTCAACTGTTTTAACAAAATTACTCTGTGGGCTATGTGAAAGTGCGAGGGGGACGACTAAGTGCTTTTCTGTGACATACTTTGTCACTCAGCTAAATCATCTCACTCTTAAGAGCAGTCGCTGGCACCTCAATGGCACTCTTTTAAAATCATGGCTGTTTATCAGGGGAACCAATAGCTTATGGTCGGTTTGGATCTTAAATTCTTTTAGTTTAACCATATATTTCTCAAATTTCTAACAGGCCCATGTACTGGCACGGCATTAATTCTCTATTTGAGCATACTTGACCTCAGGGTTCGTAAGTGTCAGTGATGCAAAGGCAACTGGCATTAGCTTGTCGTTGTGTATTTGAAAGAGTGAGGTACCAAGTCCATAACTGCTAGCGTCTACGGCTACTAATGTTGGTAAAGACAAATCGTAGAATGCCAGAACAGGAGTACTTGTCACTGCAGTCTTTATCCTTGAGAATGCTTCTTCTTGAGATGGTCGCCATATCCATACTGTGTTGTTCCTTGTGCAGCAGACCTGTTAATGGCTACATCATGCATGCTAGATCTGATAATTCTCCACTCCAACTATGCGACGGACTTCCTTGACATTATTCGGTGGCTTCAGATCAGTTATGGCTGATACTTTGCTAGAATTTGGAGTGATGCTGTCCTTGTTAATCTTGTGTCCGAAGTATACTACTTCTTTTTGTGAGAATTTACACTTCTGGCTGTTAAGTTTCAGACCGGATTTTCTAAGTGTCTCTAGAACGCAGTTGAGACGTTCATAGTAGACCTTCTGGTTTTCGCCGCGAATTAGTATATCATCCACCCTCGTGCCCATGCAAGAAATCTGACATGATCCTCTGAAATATCTCGGGTGCTGATGTGATTCCAAACGGCACACGTTTGAAACAAAACCTTCCAAATGGCGTTATAAACGTTGTAAGTTTCTGGCTATCCTTGTGTAAACACAACTGACTAAAAGCTTGGGTGAAATGTCATCCAGTGTTGAGAGCATGTATATCTCTCTCTCCACTGCAGAGTTAAGCTTTTTCATGTCAACCCAAATCCTTATCTGTCCATTTTCTTTATAACCCGTACCATAGGCGCACACCACACCGTTGGTTCTGTCACCTTTTCTATAATGTTCTCTGTGACCATACGCGTCAGTTCGTGTACCACTGTTTGTAAGAGTGGAAAGATAATTCGACGAGCTGTGTTGATAAAATAAGCTTGTGCTTGAGTTTTCAGTTTAATTTTCATTGTTTCACAGTTAAGTAGCTATAGGCCCGTGCTTCCAAACAGGTCACTGGTTATTTCGTTGACATAGTTTACGAGTCCCATCTTCTTGCACACTTCCCTACTGAGGAGATTCCCATGTCCTTTAATAACAATCACTCTGAAACATAACATGTCTGCTCTAAAACGTGTGAGAGCGTTGAACTGTCCAAGGCACTGAATATTTCCCCCAATACTCTCTGTGGTGGTCTTAGTAAGTTTAGGAACATTTTTCAGTTTGTTTAAGGTTTCATCGCTGATTACTGTTGTGTCTGCCCCAGTATCAATCTTCAGTTACAGTGGTGTATCCTGAATGTTCAGTGTAACATAACAAAGCTGCTCTGTATCGTCACAGTTTACTGCTCCAACACAGAATTCTGTGTCGAGGTTGTCCTCTTGTTAAAGCGAAATGCTATCAGTCCTGTTAACTGACCACTTGCTCCGACAAGCATCTCAAAGTGACCAATCGTGTTACCCTTATTGCAACGTTTTCCTGATGCAGGACACCTGCCTTCGTGATATCGTGCACACCGGCTACATGGTTGCCTATTACTTCTGTATCTACTTTTGTCACTATGGTTACTAATCTTGTAATATTTTGGCTGTGAATTGTTACCTTTTGTCCCCTGAAATCCTGTTTTTGAATTTCCACTTTTAGCATGTTCACCAATTCCTTTTGGTTTACTGAAACGACTTCTGATCTCTTCTAGATCCTTCACTGCGCTGCCTTGATCCTTAATATGCGACTTTATTAGTTTGGACTGTCTTGCCATCTGCTTTGCCTTCTCTAATGTTAGTGTTGGTTGAAGCTTGCTCGGACACATCTTTATCACTAATTCCTATGACAATTCTGTCTCTCACTGCCTCTTCTTTTTTTCTACTAAAGTCACACAAATCTGCAAGTTCATACAGGTTTCTGATGAAAGACTCTACTGATTCATCAGGGTTTTGAATTTAGCACGTTCATGAATTAAGGTCCGTTTAGGAATGAAATGTGTGTCAAACTTAGCAATAAGATTATCGCAAGTTTCTTCCTCACCACGTCCCCAGTTGAAGGATGTTAGGATAATGTCAGTTTTTTTCCCATTGCATATAATAACGATGCAACTTGAACTGCGTCATCCTCCTTGTCTAATTTCGTGGCGGCGCGAAAGCAGTAAAAACGTTGTCGCCAATCTGGCCATTCTGACGGCTTTGCAAAGTTAAAGTTATCTGGTGGGTGGAATTACGCCATACCTAGTGTTAGTATCCTAATTCTGACACCATATCACAAAGTGAACGAAATCTGGGTTTCTGGGAATCAGGGTTTATTTTTTAGCAGCACATACTGGCGAGCCATGTGCTCGCGACGCCATTGATAGTAGCGCATGCCCAAGGGAGATCACTCTCAATTAGTCTTAACAATAACATCCACAAGAATGCATAACACAATACTATGACAGTACATTCTTTTTCTTAAAAGTAATCTATTTATACAATTTCAGATGAAGCTATTTTTCTCCTTTGCGAGATGTCGGGATCTCGATCACTGATGCTATATAGAATAAATGTCTCGACGTTTGGACCTTTGAGAAAAGTGTTTCCATTGAATAGCACTGCTTCCGTAATGTTGTTCATGGGAGAGAGTGTATTTATTATTGGCAACCGGTAAGTGCCTCAAAACTACGATTCCTGTTGTTTCAGTTTAGGTACAGTAGAACACCTATACATGTGTGTGCCTTTGTGGTAGACAAGTCTTTGATTACATGTAATACGTTTAAACATGGTGTTTAAATCCAATCACATACTCCATTGTTTTTATCTGTATATGTATTATCGAAGCGTAATACAAGGAGAAAACAATACTATTTGCAATGTGTTTTAACTGTTTGGAAGAACGCGTTTACGTGCATGTACAAAATGTGCTTATTTTAAATATGTCAATGTAAGTAAGTGACATTTAAAAGCTACCGACTAAAGGTTGGAATTAATGAATCAAACTAATGCTAGTAGCATGCGAGTCCTTCACATAACTTAATGCTGTTTTAGTTATTGTGTACATAGACCTTTGGTTATTGCGGATAATGTTGTTTCACTTATTGTGTACATAAACCATTGGTTATTGCGGATAATGTTGTTTCATTTATTGTGTACATTGACCATGGGTAATTGTAGATAAGAGAAGAAAATAGAAAACAAATGTATTGCAAGAAAATTCAGATATACCCATCCAAATCCATGCCGCGATGCAGTGTCTTATTCACGAAAGTTTTCTCCTGGATTCCAATGAACATTTAGTTTACCCCCTGAAGTGCGTAATATGTCTCGTTCATGTTCAGTATAGCGGCTGTGGCTTAGGGGTTGGATTTTTTATAGCCATAACACCGAACAAAGCTTTAATTTGATTGTTAAAATTGATTTGTCGTGAAATAAAAAAAGTGTACTTTCATTTCCACCTACACATATTTTACTAAAATGTTGCAAAGGTAAAACAGGCAGGTATGCCATAAACCGTTTTCATTTTGTTAATAAGGTTTCGTCCATCAGGTTTACTCCAATATTTATATTTTAGTTAGCTTAAATGTAAAAACAAACCCAGTAAAAAAATTGTATTAACATTTTGCTTGAATATTAAAACAGTTAACAATAAACTAAAAAAATATTGCTCTCACAAAAACCTGCCGACATAGCGAGATAACTAAACTATATGTTATATTTAAGATAACACTATGTGAAAAAGTGACTATTCTATCACTTTGTGTGGTTGAGTCCCGTGCGATTTTGTGCCTGACTCGAAGGGTGTAGGTTCGAATCCCGCACGGGACTCAACCACGCAAAAGAATATAATAGTCACTTTTTGAGATAGTGTTATCCTAAAAAAAACATATAGTTGTGTTTGTCACTATCTAAATGGCATAATATCCAGAGATAACTAAAATACTTTCAAATCGCTATCAAAACAAAATTTTTTCTCTCTGAACATATTTTTTCTCCAGAGGCATTATCTACGATCGCAGTTTCAAGGTCAAGGACACCATACCTAAAATGAACACAATTGACTATGCAGCTGCTTCAGGAGGGGTGTTCACGGGTCCGCTGGATGGTTTCTGAACAGTGGCCGGACAGCTGTAATGAAACCTTATAGACAAATTAAAAATTGAGGACGACGAACACGTGTGTATGTGGCTACTGTGTAGATGGAACACAAGGTCAGGAATGAACACGTATGTCTGTGGCTACTGTGTGGATGTAACACAAGGTTAAGGATGAATACGTTTGTATGTGGCTCCTGTGTGGATGTAACACAAGGTTAAGGATGATCACGTTTGTATGTGGCTACTGTGTGGATGTAACACATGGTCAAGAATGAACACGTGTGTCTGTGGCTATTGTGTGGATGTAAAACAAGGTCAAGAATGAACACGTGTGTCTGTGGCTACTGTGTGGGTGGAACACAAGGTCAGGGATGAACACGTGTGTATGTGGCTACTGTGTGGATGTAGCACAAGGTCAAGGATGAATAAGTGTGTCTGTGGCTACTGTGTGGATGGAACACAAGGTCAAGGATGAACACGTGTGTCTGTGGCTATTGTGTGGATGTAACACATGGTCAAGAATGAACACGTGTGTCTGTGGCTACTGTGTGGATGTAAAACAAGGTCAGGGATTAACACGTGTGTATGTGGCTACTGTGTGGATGAAGCACAAGGTCAAGGATGAATAAGTGTGTCTGTGGCTACTGTGTGGATGGAACACAAGGTCAAGGATGATTATGTGTATCTGCGGCATGACTTTGTAACATGTAACTACGCCAACAAACTGTTGTACGAGATGTGTTGATTGTTTATTTATTGAAGATTTATCATAAAAGACTATGTCTGAATCCTATTCTCATTGTTTTTAATATATGTTCAAAAACCTGTACAAGTGGTCATAAAGACCTTGATTCAGATATCTGAAAATTCATTTATCTGGATGATTTAAATAAAATTGTAACTGTCTGTATAGGCAAGACACGACTGTATATATGTGCCTATATGAATGTATGTATAAGCCATGTATAGGTATGCACACTTGTGTAGCGTTGTTGATTGTAGCATTTGTACTCTGTCTAAAAAGGGTGTTTGTGCAATAAGTTCTACCTTATCTTGTTTGATCTTGCAATGGAAATATATAATGAAGACAGAAAATTAACAATGTCATTCCTTTGCTTTAACATTATGACAGGGTCTGATTTACGAAACGGTCACACACCAACTGTCATGTCATGCTTCAGTGACCCCGAGGCATAATTTTCCTGCGCCTTTCACTGTGTGCTAAACTTGCAGCTTTTTTGAAGTCAGTTAACCCTTGTGGGCCAAGCGTTTATTGACCATTTAAACACTAATTTTATTACCGATCAATTTCAGCCTGATGGTTTTCTTGAGGAAAATATTATTACCTTAGTGTAACTAATTCTGCATGTTTGTAAATTCTGTTATAAAGCACTGATTTGCTATCTAGTTTGTGATGTGTTTATTTATTACCATGCCTATATGCCTTATTACTTACGTTATTCGATGTTCATTACCATGAGTGTGTGGAATTCTGACAGTTAATATCGGCTGCATAATTTGAAATGCATGTTAAGTTTCTAGCTATATCATTTATTAGTTTGTAACAACGTTTTGCTAAGTAATAAGTCGATAGCTTTAGTTTGGGACCCTAAGAAAGCTCGGAGCAAAGTCACGTCTAAAAGTATGAGTAAAAGTGTTGTGTTGCGTTCTCCGACGTCTGCACGTGGCCCATAACACGGGTCTTGACCTCTGATCATTATCTCGGAATTTCGAGTTATCTTTGATTAGTGAATGCCTTGTTAAAGAATAAAGGAGCAGACACTGGGGTTAGTGAATGCCTTGTTAAAGGATAAAGGCGCAGACACTGAGATTAGTGACTGCCTTGTTAAAGGATAAAGGCGCAGACACTGAGATTAGTGACTGCCTTGTTAAAGGATAAAGGAGCAGACACTGGGATTAGTGAATGCCTTGTTAAAGGATAAAGGAGCAGACACTGGTATTAGTGAATGCCTTGTTAAAGGATAAAGGAGCAGACACTGGGGTTAGTGAATGCCTTGTTAAAGGATAAAGGAGCAGATACTGGGATTAAAATCGTGGAGATAAACTTAATAAAATGGGTTTTCTATTTATGATCTGTGTGTGCTCATTGCTAGATTTAAGTCTCATTCGTTCAAAGCCCTCTTTTTGTCCTGAAGAGGAAATGTTCCCTTTACTTTAGAGTTATAGCTCATTTTCTGTATGATAAGTCTGTAAGTTCTTAAAATTACATTGACTACTTGTCCCCCTTGAAAGCTTAAGGTTGATCTTTATATTTAAGTATTTTTAACTGATTTCAAAGAATATCCCTGCCCAGTTTACCTCATAATGCCTTGATGTGGTCGAAATTCATTTTAACCTTATTTTCATTGAGTCATTACTCAAATCGTATGCTGGAGCTTATTCCAGATTTATTATGCTCCAAGTATTTCTAGGCAGTGTGGTCTATTTGACACTAAGCATCCATCGTGTCCGGTAAAGTGTTTACTCGATTAGCTGGTAATCAGTGTATGTTTATACCCCTAGGTTAATTCACTTAAAGTGCATTTATACACACAATTTCAACCCTTTTTAAAGAATTTTTTTTTGAAATGGTAAAACAGGAAAAAATATTAATTTTACCATGTGTTAAATTTTATTAACTGTAATAATTTTTATACAAATAATGTTTTGAAAAATAACATTTTAATAAAGTTATGAAGTGGATACGAGTCGAAGCAGGAAGCCATGTTGGATTTCGTCTTCAATTACGTCACAACTAAGGGAGGCAATCCATGAACTGTTTTCATCTTTTGACAAACATGTTAAAAAGAGACAGTTTAAAATCCCAAATTATAAAAAATTGTGCTTTGTCAGACACTTTTTATTGTTTTGTATATTAAAAAAAAACATTTTCAACCCTATGCAATTAATGTTTAGCAATTTAAGAAAAATCCCTTTTTTGTGTGTACAAATGCACTTTAAGGGCTCCCTAAACAGCACTTGAGTCATTGGTTTACTTGTATATTGTATTTTTCATAGTGATATCTTTTCAAAGTGTTTGCATTAATAGCTTACATTTCAAAGTGTTTGCATTACTAGCTTACATTTCTAAGTGTTTGCATTAATAGCTTACATTTTCAATAAGTGTTGCATAATCGAACTGAGAGACAGTCGTATTTCCTAGTCCTTAGTGTGATAGTTAGATACTGATAGTTGGGTCGTATGCGAAAGTGTTTTCAGACTCTATGTTGTTACATGTATTTGTTATTGAGATTAACCTGGAATAAAACTGTCATAACACTCCAAATTATTGAATGTCTGTTATTAATAATCTTGTGAGTTATTTGAGCCATGGTTATCCCATTACAAACATCAATATTTAGAACATGGTATTTTTGTAAGAGCAAGACGCCAAAGACAGTCATGGCTACACGCGGCTTTTGTCTACTAGAATAAGGTTCACAGTGTGTGACATCCCGCTTTACGTCTCATGGTGAGTAAGTTGGGGATTAACGCAGTTTTAACAATTTTTTAGTTATATTGCGGCGGTCAGATTTTACCGCAGGGAAACACCTAGTGTGGCTCTGTAAAACCTGCGAGTCTCGGCTGGTATTGACAAACCAAGGGTGATGCAAACATTTATCCTATTCCCACAGCCCTGTACAACAATTCTCCAGTGCTGAGAGTAATACCGAGTTCCCGGAATCTTTTTATGTGCATGTTTATGTGTCTGCTTGTACCAGATCGGGCATTTCACCAATTTTTAACGTACTAGCTCACATCGACATCATGTCGCAGTTTACATGAATATCTCACTCAGACACATTATACTGATTCTGAGCAAACCTGCCTTTAGGACAAACCATCGCAAGAGTGCAACTTATATAACGTCTGTTGATCTGACGCAGCCGGGAACCGAACCTCGAACCTACCGCACACCTCGTTTTGTGAGCAAAAGCTCTTACCACTACACCACGGAGGTCGGTTCTTATACCTGTATTCATCACAACCCAGGTTTTAGCATCCAGTGTTTGATAAGGTCGTTTACAAACACTGGTTTACTCTGCAAACTGCTAAATATGATGCGTCCTGAAAATACCCCAAAATACCAACTAGATCATTTACACTTTCATGAATGTATAACTGTACGATTCGGATATGCAACACTAATACTTTGAAGAGATGTTGACGGTGTCAACTAGAGACATTAACACAAACTTACCAAGTGGAGACATTTTTATTTTGTAACCTAGATATCTCCGTTTGGTTACAGGCCACTATTTTGGGGATTAACAAGGCAAACTGTTTACCTACCCCGTCATCGCCACACTCTCATGTCCTCCGGGCATTAGCCTCTACATTAACCCCCCATGCTTCCTTCTCTCTCGCCGCTAGGAATGGTTCTGGAAGTCAACCTGGGTGTGCACCTCTTATGTTTAAGGAATCTTTTCACGGAGGGTTTGCTGTTCCTTCGCCCACCAGCTAACTATGACCATTCACTAGGTGTTGGTTTATGTTTTCGTTGGCTTTTTAAAAAAGTCAGTCACAAAGACCGCCTGTCTAAGAGAATACCGGTCCTACTCATTTTTCCACCGGACACCATTGCAGGTTGCATACTAAACCTTTAATCTGTTGACATCAACTAACAGCTAAAAACATGCATTGGTCCATTGCAGAACCTCTTACTTCTCGACAGTGCAATGAAACAAGCTATGTTTCTTATAATTGTGCTAGCGCTGATTTTTGGCTCAGAAAATGTAGAATAACCACAAAGGCTACGGGGTGTTGTTCAGATGATGAGATTATTTTCAGTATTTATATATCTATCAGCCTTTGTACAGCAACTTGTAACTTTTAGAGCTAAATTCTCACATGACAAAAGTAAAACAAATTTCAATGAAACTATTTTCTTGGCTGTCATCCGACCTCACTAATAAGAAAGTAATGTTTAAACCTGATATAAATTTCTGAAAGCTTGTAATATAATACAAGCAATATACTGGGCCAGGTGCGATGGGGCTGAACGTGCTGTGACAGAACAGCATGCAGTGAGACAATAGGTGGAGGCTTGGCAGGTGGTAGGTTAAACAAGCTATGTATGCTGACATGGATTAGTTTTAAAATGTTAGCTTAAAACCTGCCTAAGTTGTAGTAAAGATAGATAGATAATATCTATGCAGCTTTTGTAACTACATTAACACTAAATAAAATAATATATGTACTTTTAATGTATGTTTGACTCTGCCACATAATTAACTAATTAACTATATATCTATACTGACCTGTCGTAAAAGTTTGCACACTATTTTAAGATAGTAGAATTCACGACTCAACTTGATCATTGTAAATGCTATTTCTATCGGACAAAGGGACCTACACACTTAAACTTCACCGGTTTTAGTAATATATTACCGGTCAAAAGCCAATATATACCAGATCACTGTATATCACTGTTGGTAATGAGTTTCCTACCTCCATCTTTGTTTAAATAGGACTTCATAAACTGCACCGACTTGAAAATGTTATCTTTAGTTTAATAGTGCACCTGCTTTATTGATTCCTTTATCATTTACCTTTTCTGAGGAATTATTTTCCTATGCGACCCTAT
>JAULCD010141946.1:0-11134 GCA_032361085.1 Calliostoma canaliculatum
TAATGTTGTTTTTATATTTCTTAAGAAAGCAATGTACTCACAAAATTAACTACCAAAACTATCAATAGTTAGACCAACTATCGCCAATAGTATCGATAGTTTTAAGCTGCAATCGATAGTGTACTATCGTGAGACAAGCAATCGCAATCAATCGATAGTTCGATGTATCGTTACACCACAAGTGATTATCCTGGGTTCAATTTTGTGTAGCGAAGAATAGCGCGGCAGGAAGCTCATAGCAGCACAGCTTAACTCAGCAGAAAAGTCTAAATTTAGTAAATCTGATGAAACTGATGCACATAACTTAAGTTATATTTAACAAAGCCATTGAATACTGTCAGCAGTGGAGAACAGTTCCACAGGGCTGTGAGGATAGGATGCAATATTTGCATCACCCTTGGTTCGTCAGTACCAGACGAGACTCGCAGGTTTCACAGCCAAGTGTTCTGCTGTAAAATATGACCACCGCGATATAACTAAAAAATAGTAAAAACGGCGTTAAACCCTTATTAACTCACGCAGTCACAAGGCAATCGCAAAATATATTTTGACAATTTATATTTTTTTAATGCTGTCATGTACAGTTTGAATAGAGCTACACAAATTTCACATAAATTCAAATAAACTTGCTTTTCTCTCTTTATGATACAAAAACGAGTACAAATAGATAAAATCATGGTATGATTAAAGGTACCATATCTTTACCACGTCATCGTCACATTTTTATAATAAGGTTATTTTGGTTAAATATACATTTTTCACATGTAACGACTATTTTTTATCTGATAATACAACATAGTCTAAGCAATTTACACTCGAAAGTATGATTTAAAATCTACATACTAATAAATAAAAATCATGTAATTGTGAAATGATACACAAAAATCACAGAAATACCCCAAAATGTTAATGACGTAATATTTACACTTAATTTTAAAACTCTGTACAGTTTACACATGAATCAGTTAAAAGCGTAGACGATGACGTCATCAAAAATCGATGTTAATTGCTAAGTCTGACCTACGATGTTGAAAACAAATCATAGGCTGTTAAAAACATATTCTTGGTAATTTGTTAAAAAGAGCTCCTTACAGGAGCTCTTTTTAACACATTACCAAGGATATGTTTTCAATAGTACACGGTGGTCACGCAATTAAATCCCCTCAATTAAACACTTCAAGGTTGACACAGCCTAATCGTCATAGATTCTGCGTACGCTTGATTAAGTTTATCTAGTCCACAATGTCAACCAGCTAAAACCAATTCAGTGCTACAAGGGTTAAATTCACATTATTCCACAGAGTTAACCCTTACCGTGCGGCCCCCGGAAATATCCGGGCCAGGCTAACAGCCTGGCCCGGATTTTTCCGAGAGCTGCATGGAAAAACAGGCAGCGATGTTGAGTGAGGCACTAATTGGGATAGGCGAAATCCTCAAACATTCCTGGATACGCAACTCGAAATAATTTTTCCACAAACTATGCCGCACAGTAAGGGTTAACTGCATAGGAGTTTGGATGGAGCTATTTGCCGGGTAATAGAAACAACGAGCCGTTGTGTGAGGTAATAATTCACATAAATGTGTTCTTTATTACAAACAATTAATTGCCTAAATCTGAGGCATCCACGTGAAATGTCGGATGTGTCAAGTAAGAGTAGAACAGTCACATACAATGAGCTCGCAATTAAATTACCACAGAAGTAATTATACACTTTACGCTAATCAGATCAATGTGTTGTGACATATTAGATTAGTTGCGATTTAAGAAATCAAAATCAAATTAAGTTTGTAATTAAGAAAACAAACGAGCAATAATATAAAACATATCCACACAATTAAAAATTGACCTTATGAAAGTATAAATGTTTAAGTTCCATCATTTCTTTTTATTTCGCAACGCATTGTCTATGTATTGTAATATATACAATATGTGTAGCACAATACATCGCAAAACCACACTTTGGCCAACACAAAACTCAACCGCCAGATGTGACAAATCATCACAAATCTAACACCCAGCGGGAATATCAATTTTTATCAACCGCCAGATCTCGCAAATCATCAAACATCTAACACATAACATTAAATATGTATCACTGAATAAAAAAAATATGTTTCATTCAAAAATACAATGCAGCAATATTTGTTTACATACATCCATAAAAGTAAAACAAACAAGTTAATTGTAGACATTGTCTAAAATTCAATACCAGTATGATATTAACACTGTCGAGTCCGATTCCAGTGGATGTAAGGTCAACACATATACTAAAGGTGAAGCTGCTAGTATGAAAACTTGACCGTCCACGAGGGTTCTGTTTCTCAAAGTGATCTAAGTGTTAATATGATCGCAAGTTATATTTTTTGTAAATGATTGTTTCCTATCATAGGCTTACAACTGTCGTAGTGCAGAAATTGATTTCTTATTACAGTCTTAAAACAATGTTATACTTTAGTACTTAAAATCAACTTAGCCTAAGATCACTTTGCGGAACGAGCCCCAGTTGTTAGAACACAAAGGATGTCTTCCCTGTGAGTTGCATCGGTCCATGTACACAACGTTCATAACCTTCGTGATATGTAATAAACGTGACATAACCTTCAACTGTACGTTTTAGTGTTCGTAACTAGACTATAGTTACACATACAAATCTTTTGTTTTGAATACGTTAGATTTTATGGCATTGTTTTTGAAATTCAAAGTTTATAAATCCCAACATTGATGCTAATCATCTTATGAAGACTATCAGTTACTATCTGTATTAGAAATTTGATCTCTAATAAGCTGTCAAACATACACCCTCTGGACTATTGACATTCACGACAAATATACATTAACCTATTGGTTTACAAAAGAAGTGGGGTTTGGTTTCACCAGGACAAAATATTAGTAAAATTGGCAAGAAACCAAACAATGCTGTTATCCGACTATAAGATTACATCTGTCGTCTGAAGTATAATACCTCAACAAAATACCAAAATGACATAAATGTAGACAGGATATGAGTAAGACAATCCTGATATAGGTATTGACGTGTGACCAGTGTTTCCGTTGACGTTTTGAAAAACCGATCACAAGAACCGCCTGTCCAAAATAATACCGGTCGTACTCGTTTTCTGCCGCCCACAATTTATTTTGTAAACTAAACCTCCAATCTACCGGGTAACTGTTGATGTCAACTGATAGCTAAGAAACATGGCTTGGTCCCCAACAAGGGAGTGAAACGTAGTGCAATGAAACTAGGCTATGTTTCCTTGCTATCTAACTATGTATTTATACTGCTAGGTTGTCAAAGTTTGAACAACATGACAGAAAATATGGTCTTTTTTAGTAAAACTTTACTTATTGAATTGAATGATTAAGTTTTACATGGCTTTCAGCAATATTTCAGCTATATCGCCATGTGGTGTACAAGAGGCACACCGAGGGAGAAAAAGAGAGTGACAGAAAGAAAAGCTACAGCAAAAGATCCCCATTTTAGAGGGCTTGTACGTCAAGCATGGGGCTACTGGGGTCCTATTCTTTTCAGTGTCCGAAGACACTCTCCGGAATCCCCACGGGGGTAAACTTTATTTATACTTAGCTCGTTTTTACATCATGCTGCTTCATTGTGTTTCCGGTTTAAGCAGCCAAAATTCTTTATTTAAGGCTGAAATTAAAAACTGAAAACCACATAATGACCTAATTAGGCCAAGTCCTGGCCTAGTTTCCCGGAAGTAGCACGGACCCTGTGCTTCACTTGCAAGATATCCATGTGTTGATACTCACTTTTCCGCTCAACCGCTCACGACTCAACTTGATTATGGTATTTCTACCGGACAAAGGGACCAACACACTTAAAATATACCGGTCCTAATAATATTATACAGGTCAAAAGTCGACTTATACCGGAGAACGGAAACGCTGCTTGTCACCCTGAGTTTGTTAGTCTACAGACAGATCAACAGTATGTCACAGTTGGTCGACCTCTAGATGGTCTGGAGATGTTGTGGGTATGCCACATTGGGACAGAGATACAACTTTCAGTCAGCATCGTGCACGCTGCTGTCTGAAGGTTTCTTTGTTCACAGACTGTGTTTTACAATCATGTGGGTTAAGAGTTACTCACAGTTAAGTAAAACGATTGCAATACATAGAAAAAATCCAATGTCTTCTGTAGCTTATAGTTTAATATTTACACTGTACTTCCATGTTCACAAAATGGACAAAATACTTACCACAATAAATGGGGTTATTGACTTTTCTACAATGAGTTAATTTCTTGACTTAATTTGAATATGTGTACAGTGTTACTGTGTGTAACCAATACTTATTCTGCAACGAAATATCATTTTAAGACAATACTACATAATAAGGGTTACTACTTGTGTTTTCGTACCATGCACATTCATTACTCAACAGAAGGCCACGTTACGTCACGCGATGTGATTTAATTCTTTTAAGCGAAGATGTACTGTGCTTTGTGTAACTGACTGATAGAAGATAGAAAATAGTGTAAGAAACCTCAGACCAGCTTGGATATTTAATTGAAAACTGTAAACAGTTAATTCAGATCATGAATGAATGACGTTTGTGATTTATTAAGCTTAAGTCATGTATGCGTGGCTGTCGAATGCGGCAAATTATTATAAGTTGATGAGCTGATGATTTACGCACTAGATGTCAACATCAACCAACTAGATGATGATTTACAAAACATCTGGCTCGAAACGCATATTGCATTGAACAAAATGCAAAAACAATACATCATCATCACGATGAGGTCTGAATAACATCACGGATATATGATTAATAGACGTCAGATAATTACCATAAAAAAATGTCATTTTCAAACCGGAAATTTTTCTGTCACAGTTTAGAGAACCACTCTGTATCAAGATTCTTGAGAGGCATTTATAGTTGTAAAGCATAAGTCTGTATAACTTTATGAATGTCAACTTCTTAGTTTAGCATAAGCACAACGTTTCGGAGTATATTCTTACTCCTTCATCATTCACTTGATAAAGGAGTAAGAATATACTCTGAAACGGTGTGCTTATGCCAAACTAAGAAGTTGACATCCATAACGTTCTTTAGACTTATGTTCTACACTTCTAAATGCCTATTAAAATTTAACAAGATATTCGGTTATTTGGTATCCTCTTATCAAATCGTACGTATAAAACTAAAACTCTTCATAAAGTAAACACAAGTCTGACTGTTATTGAGTTAAATAACTATGTATCATCAGTGCTTTCATACGCCGTTGATAACGGATCAAGTGAATCAGGTTTTCTTGAGGAAGATACCGTTGTTCCATCAACTAGAGGAATGCACACCTTTACTCTACATTACTGAGTGCACCTAATAGAAGCTATTTAGCAATTAGGGTTTCTCTTTTAAACCCCACCATTTACACAACTGTGAAATGTTCGTGGACTTAACGAGTTCAACCGTTAACTCTAAAACGCTTAATTTATTTATCTAAGACTTAACTGTGACCAATTATTACTGTTGAAACCCTATCCTGTGATCATTTGTTTAAAAGAGCTCCTTTCAGGAGCTCTTTTAAACAAATTACCACAGAATAGGTTTTCAATAGCTAGGATTGGTTAAAATTTGGACGCTATAAATACAACCGATTGCCGTTAGCGTTTAAGGGTTACGTAAATTTCGAGTTCCACAATGCATCATATTTTGTTTCGCTGACTACAAGTGGGACTCGGCACGTAGACTATTTTATTGAAACTTTCTACCTGCTAAGAAGAAGGTGTTTTATAACGAGCCTGTTTGTCAAGCCAAGATCACCAAACCACCCCCAACATTAACGTCACAATGACGACGAGCCAGGATTAAAGTGTTTGACATATTCATTTGTTTCACAACCTAAGCCCCCTTTTTAAACGTCAAGTAATGATAATTATCCACATAACAACGTAAGTAAGGGCATATACATTTTAAAACTTTAAAAGTATTTAGAGACTTGCTGCAGTCAAATGTGATATGTAATTGGATGGAATGTGTCCTAGATAGTCAATTGGGAATTACGTTAATAGCAATTGGAATGACATTTGGAACTACATATCAAGAGTAGAATTTAAAAATAATACGTAGTTTTGGGAAGGAAATGTGTCTCGTACAGAATTTACCATAACTTTCTACTCTCTTGAAGCAAGAGACATGATGTCAATTGACGTCTGAATCGCATGATTTTTTATTATTATCTTTAAATATACATGGGGTACTTTCTTTAATCTCTATTTAATCTAAAACGTAATATATATTCAAACCACAGGTTTTATTGACATTATATGACTTAAAACAACCAGCTCATTCACCATTTCAAAAGTTGTTAATAAGTTGAAACGGTGATCTCAATTAGTTTGGGTTTTTAATTTTTTTATTAAAACTACTTAATTTATTTTGTCTTCTTCAATTTCCTCACGTTCATGTCAACAGAAAACACAAAAACATCATAAACATGTCACACGTTGAAATAAACAATACACTGAAATAAATTAATGGGTTATTTCAAGACGGAATGCGCAGACCCGTGTCAAAACCCCAGTTTAAGAGACAGCCTCTCATTCAAGGAAGATAACTCGTCCTATGAAAAGCTATCCGCCATCTTGAATTTCACCAAACAGGTCTCGCCACTGTTGCTAGTTTACTAAATCAATTACCCAGGCTTATAGATGTCCGCTGGAAAACATTTATAGTTGTCATGGTGATGGTCAAATTACCGAAAATAACCCCGGATTATGTTTTGATCTGTTCAACTGGTTCACATAGGATGTCTCACACAGTGGCACATAGTTGTTACGAAAAACGATCTTCTCAAAGTCAAAATGTTGAACCTGAAATCGTTTACGACAATAAAACGAAAACAGATTATGATACTTTAAAATAGCGCACGAGGTTCTGTTTTATTATTCTTTCCTAAGACCAAGACATCTTAACATCTCGGAAGACTAAGACATCTTGCCTTTCATCTTAGCGCTCTCGTTACGACGAAAAGTAAGATGTCTTAGTCTTACAAGATTTTATAACAACCCTGGTCATGTAATCTTTATGGTTGAGAAATACGGCGATTTCAGGTCTTTTTCAACAAAGCCATTAAAATTTTCTGAAAGCTGACAACGATAAACGTCAGCAGATCTACATCACAAATGGTTTTTATTCCGTTTTTAGATCTTTTTAATGTTGAAGAAAAGCGGAACTAGAAGATTAGTGTTTACATACCTCGTAAACTTTTTATTTTAAACAATGTGTGAATCTCCGGCTGAGTATATCGGGTTTAACATTGTTATACTTTATTCGTTTTATATCATCATTATTTTACATTTTAAAAAACAAGCTCGTGAATAAATGTCGCTATTGTACTTTGTAGTTTGTTTCATTATTTAAGGTGGCATTTTCATTACAGATTTGAAATTGTGTTTCACCAATAAACTCTTAAACATTTTTTTTAAATACTATCCTTTAGATCCGCTAGTATAAACTCCACTATTGCTCTGTTTCGAAAACTAAACTATGTTTAGGATTGTAGATAAAACAACGAAAACTTAAAAGAGACAAGATTATGCAATAGTGATTTTTAAAAAAAATAAAACAAATCAAAAAAACTTTCACAACGACTGTTTGAAAAGTCAAGCCCAAATAAGCTATACAAGAAACTATAACAATTTAATACACTAGTAGAATAGAAAATGTTTCATTCATTATTTATGAGGAGTATAACATTGGTTTGTGTGTTCTGGGTTTGAACCCAGACAAATACCAGTAAGAACACAGCCCAGTGTTGTACAGTTTATTAGTCAGTATCAGTTGAATGTGACATTTCATACACCCACGAAGATGCATGTTTTTTTACACTGCAAACAAATGTTGTAAACAATGTAAAAGAGCAACGTGTTACACTTTAAGCAACTTGTTACACTTTATAACTTTCTCTACATCTTGCAGGGCCCGAGACCTAGCAAGTTGGAGAAGGCAGATATATTGGAGATGACAGTGGACTATATCAAGAAGACTCGACAAAACAGTGACGGTCAGTACAAGTTTTGTTTTATTTATTACAGTTTCTGGCCTAATCTTCTCAAATCAAATTATTGTAATCTGTCCACTCTCCAAAGAAAAAATAAGTTGATACGTTTTTTTGTTTCCATTTGTAAACTAGACCCTTCACTGTCAGCTGACTGAAGGGGTAGGCACATAATGAGAACATGGCATGTTCACACACTGAAGACGTTGACAGAGAATTGGCCCAGTTGCTGCACTGAACCCTCAATATCTACATTCTGTTTACCAAAACCACATCAATATAAAGTACCTCTTATCTCTCAAACGTCCTTCACACGTAGACGTAAATTGCATAAAATGTAAATAACAGCTCTTGAGCTGGGAGACATAATGAGGGAATGCGAAGGAGACATGACCCTTAACCCTGGGTCAACACTCCATGCACAGAAGTAGTGTGCGGGTATCAGTGAGGAGTTTGTGTGCTCCTCTGAAGGGTGCTACAGGTAGCCTGTTACATGGCTCTTCAAACAGACGCTCAGACCCCCAGCCTCCTGGGGGACGCTCCTCTTTCGCACATAGGTTCGGGAAAAAATGTCCTTGCGTTATAATTTCTTGACTGTGTTAAACAGTTTTTAGTATATCTTGAAAATGTTTGCTTTTGTGCTGTAGCGTTACTTTTTTCATTTGTAGTTTTACTTCTTTGTTTATTTCTCTCCCCGACCTCCTTCCTATCCAATTTGACTGATTTGTATTTGGGTTTTTTCTTTTCTTTTTGTCTGTATCTATT
This sequence comes from Calliostoma canaliculatum, assembly GCA_032361085.1. NCBI lineage: Eukaryota > Metazoa > Mollusca > Gastropoda > Trochida > Calliostomatidae > Calliostoma > Calliostoma canaliculatum. Next base: position 8,790 of record JAULCD010141946.1, read on the forward strand.
CACCCCTATACGCCTCTTATCTCTCTCTCTCTCTCCCCCTCTCTCTCTCTCTCTTTCTCTGTCTCTCCCACCTCTCCCTCTCTATCTCACTCTCTCACACACACACACACTTTTCCACCGAACCAACATGGATCATGAGGCCAGTTATTTATCTATCTTGTCACCGCTCCTTACTTTCGCTACATTTGTCTTCTAGCTGCCACACCGAACTTTTCTACTTCTCTCATTATCTCCCATCCCACCTTTCCCCAGTATGACGCTCCGGCAATATCTCTCACATTCCACGTATCTCACACTACCGCCTGTAGATGTTACACCGTTATCATAATTACCGTATTAGACGACACAATACAATCTATTCTTCCACGTGCATGCTGTCCTAGCCACACCTTCTAAATCAGTGTGTACCGGTTTGTAGTGTTATTGTTCAATATGGGCCCCGACTCCCTGGTGTAGATAATGGCATCTCCCCCAGGTAACCTGTCATTGTCTCAGGTGGCCCGCCCCCGGGATAATCCCTGACCCCCAGGTTTCACAAAATAGGGGCGTCACCCGTAAGGTGGTTCCCCAAAAGTTAAGAGCGTTTTATAAACGTAATCGTTTTTTTGACACCTTTGTCTTGAGGAAAATGTGTGTACGGGTTGTATTAATCGACAACTAAGTGTGGAGAGCAAGGGTTTGTATTCTAGGGTTTGCGTTAAAACGGTTTGATTGGGGTTAACGAGGTCACGGCTGCGTGGGTATAGGGGGCACAGCATCGATTCCATAATGTTCTTGAGATTTCGCATTCCTGTCATTCAACAAGTGAAATTAACAAGGCCATCGAGTGGTTATGGTCATTGCCTTGTTATGGACTTTGCAGGTGTTGGTAGCTGGATTAAATGCTGGGTGGAAACACTTCACTTGTCACATATCACGTGTCAGATTTAGGCTTCAAAATTAATATCTTTAAATGACTAGATTACACTTGGCAAATTGGTTAGGCACCGTTTCACAAAACTATTGTAAATTGACACTGTGCTTTTTGTAAAGGAAAACAATGAGTTCGGTTTACAGATGCAAAATCCAAAGAAAAACTTGTTTTTTTTCTTTGGAAAGAGCACAGTTTTAAACGGTTGTGATGTTTGTATACTGAACTTATCGGTCTATTGAATTAATTCAAAATTTATTAAGTGCACAGTTTACGAAGAAAAACAAGTTTTTCTTTGGAAAGAGCACAGGATATTATGATTTTGGCATCTATGAACAAATCCTATTTGCTCAGTTGAAATATTCCGCCTTTGTAGCTTGAAGCTCATCGCTTTATGATAAAAATATCAACTCCAGATAATATGTTAATCACCATTTGTCCGGACAGATTCCATTGGACATTTTGGCAATATAAATATAGACGCTGTGTGCATGAACCACCGAAATTCAGTGATGGCATCTGGTGTTCGCGAAGAGTGATCATGCTACTAGTAGCACGTACCTGCCATACACCCAGCTTCTATAAAAAGTCTAAGATTTTGTGAGGTGTTATAAACTTTTTGTCACAACCTCCCACAAAATACAAATTTTTAAAGTAGCAGATCGACATTTGTGAAACATGGATCTGGATGGGAACACTCTAGACGTCACACATATCACTTCAAGCTCATACCTAAGACATATAAGACATTTGTGAAACACTGGCCCCGGGCCAGTTCCTCAAAGCGATCTTAGTGTTAAGATGATCGTACGTGATGTTTGAAACAATGTTCTGTGAAATGTTTCTTATTATAGGCTTACGACTATTGTAGCGACGTTGTTTCGTATTATTGACTTACAACTATCGTTGCGCAGAGATCGATTTGGAACCAATGCCGAATGGCACCGGTTCCAAAGCGATCTCTGGGCTACGACAGTAGTAAGCCAATGTTATATTTTAGCAATTATGATCAACTTAGCTAAGATGATGAAGCAAGCTTTCTATCGCAACAAGATGATGAGATTATTTCTGTAAGTTAAGCTGCATTAGTCAGTCTGAGAAATAACCAGACATCTTTTTTACAAAAAGCTATAAATATGGATTGATGGATGTTAATATAAATCGATTTCTAAGATCTTATGTTCTCAGGTTTCTCAGTGCGAAAGAGACTTGATTCATGTGGAGATTCAAATTGCTATTTTTCTGTTCATTCATTAATGTTGATATTTCACAGTTACTGATGGTCAAACTTCAAAGCCATGTCTACAATAGCTCCCATGTTTACGACCACGTTGACGGCATATCATCCATAGTTGACGTAGGTATGGTGGCCGAGAGGGGCCATCGCAATATCGCGTTCTATAACCCACGCGATATGGCGATATGGCGATATGGC
>JAULCD010142057.1:0-17114 GCA_032361085.1 Calliostoma canaliculatum
GACTGAGGTAAATAACTGCCGCAGTTTGAATCCAGTAGTTGGCCATTATTGTCCTATTGTGATGTATGTGTGAGGGGGGAGGGGGGAGGGGGGTTAATGCCTTTATTTAACATTTGTCAGTTATCTTGCCGCGGTCAGCAGTGGAAACATAGTGGGGCTGCGTGCACCACTCCCATCAGTGGGGAACCGTTTTTACAGGGTTCTGTGAATAGGGCTAGTGCTTGCACACACCCTTGTTTCTTCAGTACCAGCCGAGATTCGCAGGTTTCACAAAGACACTCTCGGTGTTAAACTGAACAATGTTGAAAACGGCGTTGAACCCTAACTAACTCACTCACGACTTGGTGGGCGGTCCGGACATGAAGTTAGGCTTTGATAAGTTAAGATGTTGCTGCACAGTGGAAACTTTAAATAGATGCAATGAGGTGGGGTTTTTTAAATCCCAGGTTACAAATCACATTGGTGACCGGCCACCCAAGACTAAAACGCTCAGAAAATAGCTCGATGCTACTTTTTTCAGGAACCTGCTTCCTTACAGAATAAATAGCCCAAACGTTTATCATTTGTGTATCCCCAGACGCATGGAGAAGGTCCTCGTTTGATTGGCGTTTTCGTTTTCGCCAGTGATGCTTGGGATCTGAGAATATAGTGGGAATTGGCTTTTGAGAGGAAATCCCATCAAACCAATAGAAAACCGCTAAATAATTTCTATACATTTTTTCAGTGTAAGGCAATGGGTTTTGTTTACTTATGCGAGAAGTCGTTATAAACTTCAGTTTTCAAAACTATAAGTATGGGATTAAATAATATCTAAGTGTTCGTTTTTTAACATGTATTTAACAGTGCACGATGCCAACGCCAAAGAACAACCTGAAGTTTGCACACAAAAAATTCCTTAAAGCGATCTTAAGCTAAGTGAATTGCAAGTGCTAAAATATAGCATTGGGTGTCGCAGTGCAGAGAGTGAATTATTAATAAATGTTATGCAACGTAAAAAGGAAATATATGTTTAACTTTAATTTTCTCTAAATGTCAACATGTACGTCACATTAATTCATTGTATATTGTACATTTGTATTTTGAAAGAGGCATTTACATAAGCATGATCTGCTTGTTTGCCAATCCCTACACTTTTAAAAATAAGTATGTTTAAACCGCAGTGCAGAGATTGCTTTGAAACCGGTGTCGATCTCTGCGCTACGACAGTCGTAAGCCTATAATAAAAAACAAACCTACAGGACATTGTTTTAAACAAAACAGTTACTCTCGTCTTAACACTAACTTCGCTTTGAGGAACGGGACAGAGGATAGATTTTAATAGATGCGGATATAAAAATGCATTCGCTGATCACTGGCAAAACCACATGGCTCAATTAAAATTGTTTACGTTGTCTTTGTAAAAAAAAGTTTGTTTTGGTTTTCGTTACCTTCACAATGTTTGACAAATAGAGAACCTCACCAAGTGTCTTTTGAAGTAAAATATACCAACACAAGTTGCTAGTCAAGTAAATATGTTTGACAACGGTGAAAAAAGCTTACCGAAACGTTGCTTCTCAGTGCAATAAATAAGATTTTATCAACAAAATGTTCCCATGTTACTTCCTTTGTTTCGCTTCCAAACGTTCCCACTCCCTTCCCCTACGAGTATAATGTCTCGCACGGATGTATCCTGATGTAATGACTCATCTGAGTTTGGATAATCACGGACATCACAGTGCCCCTTATCCATCAATAGACCCTAAAAATGGCTGTTCTTAACTAAATAGACACCAATAGATCTTTTTAAGATAGGGATTTGACATTAAATCTTTAGATGTCTTGTGTTTATCCATATAAACAAAACAGTAAAAGCAGATATACCATGCTAAATTTGCATTAATAAATGTAATATAATATTCAGACTTCTCAAATAATAAAAAGTGTGGTTGTTTTGCGCTTTAACGTCATTCTGATTATTATTTTGTGTTCATCATCAAGGAGACATGTTGACATTATTGATGAAGGACATGTGATTTAACATATACTCAAAAACAAAAGTTTCTGTGACACGTAATTTTAAGATAACGTTGATTTAGTCAAACCAAACCATTAAACGCACGTCATCTATAATACGGTATTAGAGCATGCAAACGCATCTTTGATGTGATTGTCTGACGATTCAGCAAAATTTACTTTGCACATGCAATTTCTTTGAACATGAGTTGTGCAGATACTTTTTTATTATAATAAAAAAACTCTTTTAATGAGAGTTACCTGAAACAAACATTTAATTGACCAAAAATCAAGGATGCTAAGGATTTCTAAATATGACCGATGGCGGAAACTGATAGCGTTCTAACGTACAACAAGAAGTTGCTCATCAGATTAATTCCATAGAAAAACCACATGAAAGCGTCGACACAACCAAAATATTTACCTGGGAGACCGTTCCCGCATTGGCTAACCACCAGTAAGTATTAGAACCAAAATTGTAGTGTGAGGTTAAATCATGGTGTAAGTTGTGAGCTGTGTCAACGGCATTTAATATATATGTTGAACGCATGTATACAACGGCATTTAATATATATGTTGAACGCATGTATACAACTAAACTACACCAGCACCAATTCTGCAAAAAACCTGATTCGTTTATACTCTCCATTCCGTATGTCTACGAACACATAAAATGAGCCAACATCAAAGGAAGTATAAGCCAGATGGTATTTGTCTTCATTACATAGCTAGGTTTGTAGTTGAAAACAAATCCCTGTTTAATAGCTGTGATCTAATGTATACACCACACACAGGACAGCCTTAAGACTGCTCCGAATCTTATTGGCTATTTTATGGTTTGTGTTTCAAGGACGGGGCAATAGTGATGTGTTTACTTTCTGTGATGAATTGCAATCTATATGTATATCATGTGCCTTGTTAGGTAAACTAACACAATATGGCACATCCTTTACTGAAGATTTTCGAAGAAAGTCCAAGAATTAATTTTAAAAACATATTCATCACAAGATTTACCTGGCACAAAATACTAAACTGTTTTAGTCAGTGGGAAAGTGAGCTATTGTTGTAGGTCGCATGGTCAAAAGGTTGCAAATTTCAATAACAGAGACGTGGGAATCAATAAGAAGCTGGTTGTGTGTATCCCACCACTTACATACGTATTCCTTTAACATACAGACATATTAAATGACTCCGAGCCAAGATAAACTTACAATAACTCAGTCAGAGTGCAACTTTATAACATCCTATTGATCTGACGCAGTCGGGTCTCAATCCCTGCCCCATACTATTCTGTGATCAAACACTCTACCACTGCACTGCTCCGGCCGGTCAGTTGGATTGAATATAAGAGGATAAACCTTGTCCAATTATCTTGAAACCTAGCTATTCAAACAGCTTGTTTGCACCATGCAATTACGAGGTTAGGTTCTAAAAATACTCGGATCGGATTCCCCTCAAACATAATCATCCCCTTCTTGGCTGTAATCAGTGAGCCTACTTCAAAGGCTTCCCACCCACGGTGCTATTATTCTTCATAACATATCTCAGTCTGTAATTGAAGGTTGATCCTCGTTCAATATCTCAAACCAAACGCACCGACGCTGTGATAACATAACAACCGTCACGTTCCCAGTTAGTTATTTTCTTATCAATGCTTCAGAGACAGACTAAGTGACAGTGTTTTTAGTCTGAGCTTGGTATTACATGTCTACTTGATGTCACAGAGCTTGTTTTATTGAACACATGCAACTGATCCATGGTTTGTTAAAGTACGTTACAAGGACGTTCAATAATTGGTGGTAAAATTAGTTTTTACATAAGACGTGGATGTTGAGGTGCCAACATGTCTGTTTTTTATCCCACCTAAAATGAACCTAACTTGATTTGTTTTAGTAGCTTCTAACAAGATTAAAATCTAACATTAGCCTCAATATATATATAAGCACACAAATGAAATTAAAAAACACTGTAGACATTTGGGGAACATTGGTACAACGATAAACCTTAAGTTCTAATTTTGTACCAAATGTCTGTTGATATTCGGTTGATAAGTCAGTCTTATGCAACAACACTACTGCCACAATATGAAAACAAAAAGATTTTGATCTAATAACTTTGTCAGATGAATCACTCAGTCATCTGGTCCGTCAACCACTGTTTAAATAATATGAACATCATAATTCCTGGTTTAATCTGCGATAAATTGAGACGCATGCCAAAGATAACATAATACTTTTTTTAGCTAATACAGGTTGAGATTAGTTGATAGCCAAGTTTTCTTTGTCAAATGTATTTCAAAACAGAGTAACAACTGAAACATGTTGCTTTCCATTTATCGGCTGTTTCTGCTCATCTTATTTTGAAGAAAAAAAACAACCTTGGAACAAATTATGTTCAGATGTCTGAAGTGTACAATAACTTTATGACGTCGACAACTATGTCACTGGGTCCAGGGACTGGCTTGCAAATGGTTTTGAACTGTGTATTTTCCACAGAAAACAATAATGTAATTTTTAGCTTGTGTAAACCGAATCTACACACTCAGTACCATAGTTTATAATGCAAATTTACCATGGCTTTGTGCAACAGCACCCATGGCTTTACATCCTAAATAAATCCATGGCATATCATCTCCGCTAGTCTCTACGTTGTATAGCCCTGGACACACGGGCAAGCTTTCTGTCGATTTGGAAGTTGCGTCATTGTCGATATCATCCAATCAAACGCTCAGCACACCAATCCCTGTGCAACTGCAAAACGGGTCAGTCTGACCTCAACACACAATTAACGTGCCCTTAACAGAATTTCAAAACAATAACGTGTCATTTTGAATATCGTTTCTTTGCAAATGTTGTTCAGTCTGGAGGATATAGGACGTATTGTTGTTAAGGTTTTCTATTTCAGTAGTCACAGGATTTTTAATTTACTAAGTTCAAACTGTTACACTATACAGTCACTATACATGTCAAACTACTGGTCAAAGACATTATTCGATCAATTTATTTCCTTTAGTGACGTAAACCTATTTTATTTGAGGCATATTGTTTATGTTATGTGTATTCATAAATAAAATGCTATTGCATGCAGCTCTCAAATCAATATCAACATATGCTGACGTTCTTTCAACTTTCCCTTGACGTCAAAGAGTTCTGAATTCTCTTTCTGTTACTAAAATGTATCATTCCAGAATAGAATGTGAAGAAAACCAACATAAGTCACCACGACAAACCAAGAACCAAAAGTTAAGAACACTTTGATGTTATAAATACAACTGGTGGAGAAGAAATTATTGTGACAGGTTCTATTCTTAATTTAAATAATGTCATTTCAAGTCAGGACCTTCTGGTGCATATCAAATTAAAATACGATACGTTCGTTTTAAGTGACACGCTTCTCAGTCTTTTTCTGACAACATAGGATATAAAAATACACTTCATTCTTTTAAACTTGTGGTAGATTTTCCATTTCAAACGGCAGATTGTAAGTGTGCACGTTCTGATACACGTGTCTGTCTTATTAATATAAATCAAAACTTGATTATTTGAGAAGGGAAATAGAAATCCAACGCTCCTTGCACACCACTCGCTAAAATGGGATGAAATGCTATAAATCTTAACCTCAGTTAAAATATACACGGAGAGGCATGTACGACGGAAACACACAATTGCATTTGCCGCACTGTCACAGACACATCAACAATTCTCATTTTAAGTTATTAAAACATAGTTTAGGGGTACTTAAAACACAATTTTCTTTTTATCAAGTGGCATTTATAGGCATAACCCTTGCGTAACCGTCCAACAGTTGTTGACAAATGCAGATATAGTGTAAACAACTTCAACTCAACAAGGGAGAAGTAATATCCTTATATCTACATTTGTTATCACACCAACATTAAAGTGTCATTAAACAACCAACGGTTCACCAGAAACTAGGTAGAATTGTTTTAACGAATTACCATTGGTTTGATGAGATTTCTCTGAAAAGTTTACCAAACCAATGGCAATCCACTGAATAATTTCTATACATTTTTTTCCATGGATGTTGTTTTTATTGAACAATCACATTCTGATTAGCAAGCATAAAACCCAAACAAAATCTTGTCAAGAACGCTTCACTCTGGCCAGACATCATTACAATAGGACAAACTGCCACTTGCTATTCTCATGGTAGTCGTCTTTAATTAGTTTAAGAGCTGTCTACGTTATACGGTTTCTTTATGTTACATTTATATCAGTACAATTTTCAATAAATACAGCGGTCATAAAATTCACGTCACATTATGTCGTTAACACTGTCGAGTGACCATCAACCAGAGTCAAAAGTGAGAAAAGTGTAGTTACACACAATGTATTTACGGAAGTAAATTGACTGGTTTGCCTTCAAATGGTTTGCCTTTGCTTCCGTGAATAATTGAGTGCTTTGGCTAAAAAAACTGTTATCCACCAAAGATTACGCCATAAGTCGCCTATAAAAATAAAACATGTTGGACAATTGCCTCTATCGGCTTTCAAAAGCTGCAGGGGAAGGGGTTGTCGGAGAAATTTAAGAAAGGGTCACATAAAATAATATTGTGGGGAGGGTCATGTAATAAATTACACATCATTGGAAAGGGTCATGAAAAAATGCTATGTTTAAAAAATGTGACAAACATGCGGGAAGGGTCAGTTTTTTTTTAATACATGACTGCGCCACAACACTGGCCACTATCAGTTGAGGCAATCCTGGCACATAGAATCAGAAAGTTATTTTAAAAACAAATGTGGGTTACGAACGCTAATCAATGAACATACCAAATTGCAGTGAAACATTTCACTGAACGTAATCTGCATTTAAACAAACACCATTGGAGATTGTTATTGTTGCTGTCGGATTTATAAAGGCAACCCTTTCGACACCACATATACTATTGAATTGGGCACAGTATCATTTTGTCCGATCTCTTAAAAACAAACACTATACATGCATACAGAGTCAGGAAGATGGCATTCTACACCGTGGTGGACAACCGTTTTAATGGGCATGCGTGGAGTGAAATAGAGTTTTACATGGCTTTCAGCAATATTTTAGCTACATCGCCATGTGGTTTACAAGGGGCACACCGAGGGAGTAGCAAATAATAAAAAGAGACTGACAGAAATAAACGCTACAGCAAAAGATCCCCATCTGCCGGCTTGTACGCCAAGCATGGGGTACTCTTTTATTACCCTTTATCAAATGCAGATATGCAAAACATATTTTTGGACAAGTGGTCAATTATCTGAGATTCATGTAGCTGAGAATTAATTGTACCTGTGCTTTAGGAATGTAATTACATATAATCCACACCAATGTCGACTGTTCACATTTAAAGTGACGCCATGCGACGTGGTCTTTGGTTTCATAACAGTTTCCTCCATTCTAACTGCTGAGTTATTCAAGCAAGGAAAAGCAAATTATTTAAAAGCAAACCAGGCAATTTACTTCCGCAAAAGACAATGTGCTGAACGACAATGTTTTTACCCGAGGCTCATATTAATGGGCAGTTGGTAGTGTTAATGACACAATGTGACACGGATTTTATGACCACTGTGTTTATTGTAAATTGCAACTGACATAAATACGCCGTGAAGCGTAGGTGCTACGCTCGTAAACTAATTCAAGAAAACCACTGGGAGAATGGAAGATGGCAATTATTCCAAATTGTAATGTGTTCTGTCTTGCATTGAGGAGTTGGTGGCATCCTGGTTACTTGTGTTTTTCACAATAAAGAATAACATCTTGGACCGTACCCCGGGGGCCCGTTTCACAAAACTATCGTAAATTTACGACATCGTAAACCAAAACCTGTAGTTCAGGTTAACAAATGCCCCCCAAATTGTAAACTATGCACTTGCCAAAGAAAGTTTTTGAGGTTTTGTGACATTCTATAATGCACTCATACTGCCCTCCTTTGTAAGTATTCGTGACATCGTCTATAATAGAACATGTTTTAGTGAAATGAAGGCGGCCAAGACACGTTTGTCCACAAAAACCATTATCTCTCGATACAGTAGCCATTAGCCATGCTACGTTATGTACAAGTGTTTTAACCAAAAACAAACAAAACAAACCCATATTATGCCGGGAATTATAATATTTGATGATATTGAGTAAACACAATTTACAAACAATACCTTTGACGAAATGTTTGTACAAAGCCAAAAAAATACTTAAACCCAAAAATTAACTTTACTTGTTTTATTAAAAAAATCAAAACTGCTTATAATAATTTGAGTGTATGTTTAGGAACAGCAGAAATAAGAGGCACATGCTTGGGTCACAAAACATTAATGACATAAGCGATTTATAAAGTGTTTGCGTGTCATTTGCGTATACGCCACATACAGTTCTGTGTCACCATTAATTAATTAGTCTTCGTATCTTAGTGTGACCAGCTTAACGGGTATCCATTTCAATCAAAATAGGCGGTTGAAAGCGTATCCTGTTAGAACTGTTTGTTACAAATTATCACAGGGTAGGTTTTTTAACAGTGCTAAATAGTCTCATTTAAATTAGTTGGTACCCTAAGAATTAACATCGTGTTTAGTATGAGATACCTTGGCATAACTACCTGATTGGCAATCTATCAAACTTAGCAAATATCCGTGTATGTTTTTCATAACACGTTTTACAAACCAACCCTTACATTGTGAAATCCCGTTTGTAAAGTTTTTATCAAAGTAGGGTTGATTTAACGACATGACATAATGTTTTGAGACATTAAAATGTGCTTTGTCTTAAGAGGCTCTTCTTTTTCAAGTGAATATTTGTGAGAAATAACAGCCAGCAATGCGTGGAATGTGCTTTATTTGTTACTCAAGTTCCACACTAAAACACAGTCTTAGTTAGCGCATGATCTCAATGTGTATTAACAGTACACACACATTAGTGGTAATGTAAACCTGAGGTTTATGACTAACATAAAAGCTGTTGGACAAGGATTTTAGAAATGAGGAGATGAACAAGAGACAAAGTCTTTATGGATTACAACTTTGTTTTATGGCGTAATGAGGCAACATTTTGGTTTGTCTTCTCATTCCGTTGCCAAGCACGATTGTCTTTAATATAATGAACACTCAGTTTGGATGAACCCTCCTGTGAGATGTTATGGTTATGTAAACTGCTCCTATCCTCATGATCAGTAGTCAAGTACAGGAGTTGATCTGTAAATATGACAGTTGAAGGTTCTGACCAGTCCGGCTGTACAATTACATTTTCCAGATAAACTTATTTCAGGGTTTGGTTTTTGCTGTGTGACAGGAAATCAAAATGGGCTCTTATCCAACTCTTGAAAACGAAGGTAATCGAACTAGTTATAGCGAATAAGGTTCCAGTTAAACTACTTTGTATTCAAGCCAAAGGTTGTTGCCGTTCTAATTACTTAAGACAACTCACTCGATAGTCTAATCAATGCGTAAAAAACGATGAAGCGAAAGCTAACTATAACTGTGCCTTATTCCTCAAAGTAATTTTACTTTAAAGATGATCGTAATAATTTATGAAACACTATTGTGTACAGTTGTTTGTTATCAGAGGTCTACGATTGTCGTACTGCAGAAATCAATTTGGAATTGCACCGTTTCTAAAGTGGTCTCTGCGCTACGACAGTTGTAGGCCACTATACTATTTTAGCACTTACGAGTAACTTAGCCTAAGATCGCTTTGAGGAAAGGGGCCCAGAGTTCATTGGGTCAAATATGTTTTTATACTCAGACTGAATGCTCCATATAAAAAAAGAAACCCCGTGATACTGCTGACATTTCAAGTCTCGGATGGTTCTGAGAAGGTAAGTGTTTCCCATGCTTGCCACCCAGTGGGGTTTCCGGGGAGCGTCCTCGGTAAAGCATTTTGTGTTGAACAATGATAAGTATATTAGTTAAGGCACTGCACAAATCTATCTCCAAAATTATTTTCTAACCAATGTCCTGTGAAGTTGTTCCTTATCAAAGGTTTACGACTGTCATAGCGTAGATATCGATTTGGAACCAACGCCGAAAGGCAACGGATCCAAAGTTATCTCTGCGTAACGACAGTCGTAAGCCAACGTAATGTTAGCACTTACGACCACTCAGCCTCAGATCCTGGTCAATAGTCCAGACGTATATCTCCACCTATTGTCGATATGCCGTCGTAATTGCCACCGTAAGCGTCAGACCAAGACCTTTCACAGACAGCGGTATGGTGGACGAGTGCTGCCTGTAATCAATTTAACTGATACAAATACATCCATGCGTCTCCATGTATGTGTCGACTTTCATTTTGGGAGTTTATGCTCTGTCAACACTAGGGACTTATTTCCACACAAACATAAAACAAATCATGTCCAAGCAAATGTAATTATTGAGCCGAACTGGTAACAACTTGTGCCAGCATCTTTGTTTCCCAGAGTAACACGTACAGTATAGCACAGAGGCTTGGATCAGTTTACAGAATGCCCATATTTAACACAATTCTTCATTATACTCACAAAGCAATGATATTTTCGAGTGCTTACAGCACATTGTGTTCTTTTAATTTGAATAATGCATGCATTGATTGTTTATTTGTTGTTGTTGTTTTGTTGACTGTTTAAAAAATAACAAGAGGCTATTGAAACTTCTTTATTGGCAGTAAGTGCATATATTTATTTGGTGAATTATGTATTTCCATCTATAAATGTACTGTTTGGAATCGTATGCAAATCGTGTGTAAGGCCATGTGGATTTTTTTTATGAGGTCAACCATGTTTTTAGTAAATTCCCCTGTCCTTTCTACAATGTCAACACCTATTTTGTACCTGACAAGTTATCAATAGTACAAATAAATTAGGGATGTAATTTATGCTGAAATCAATGCAGCATTTGTGCACTTTAAAATAAATCAAGGGAAATGCTGCATTAATTGGCCAGACTCCTAGATTATGATTTTAGTTTAGACTGTGAAATCTTGAAATGGAAATCTGCTGAATAATTTATATATATATATTTTAGTGTAGACATTGTAAGCCAATTCGTGACGACTCAATCAAATCAACAGCGCCAGGTAAATGTTCAATGGTAGGTAACTACGTTTTTAATAAATAACTGCCAAAATCTGAAATCTAATAAAGAGGCATTATTTAAGGAACTGTGCATGTAAATAAACATTTTCTATTTTTCACTCCGAGTGACAACTTTAATAATTTCCTTGTCCATGTGTGATTGTTATTTTTATTCTCTCCTTCCAGTTCCACATGTCCCACCAGGCCGAATTGGCTCAACTTTTGGTCATAGATGGGCCGAAAAAATAAGCCCTCCAGGTCTTAAACAACAACGAACATTAATCTTAAAAAGTCAATTGAAACTAAGTATCCAAATTACAATTAGCCAATGTTTAAACCATGTTAAAACGTGTTTATTTCTAAGCAAGCTGTTATGCCCAGTAAAAGTTACGGTCGTTTGTAAAAGTTAACCTAAAATCGATCAAGTTTTATTAAATCCGAATTTGCAATTCTTCTCCTAAAGTTACCGATGAAAGTAAATGTAACTGGTATGGAAATTCTGGCTTAGGTATGCAGATAAAACGATTGTATCAGCCGATCATGTAGATTACGTGACTTTCGGTCAATTTGACCTCTGACACTAAAACTATTATACATAAACTACTGACACTTTACAGGTTTACAGAGCACAAAATGCCATAAAACTTTGAAGTTACACATTTGTTCTAAAATGTTAATCTCAGTCGTTGAATTTTATAGTTTTTACGAATGAATTCACTTTTTTATAATCTTACAAAATCCTCGTCAACGTGTTCCACTGGATATGTTTAGCCCAAATGGAAGACAAAAGCCCAAAAAGAAATTAGCCTTGTGATTATGCACAAACCATTACATGCCTCTAGATCTTCAAGATAAAAGGCAATAACTCTTCAACATTCAAGGTCAAGAGCCATAACTCCCGACACCAATCGTCCGATTTTCAACCTATTTAAACCATTGGAAAGCGTATTTAATTGTAGGAAACCTAAACTTCATAGCTAAGCTATCTGGTGAATACAAAAAGTTACTACCTATTTAATAAGGCACAATATTATTTAGATTTTCAAAACTCCAATCTTGCAAATCTTATTAGCAATGAAAACTAATGTCGAAATGGTCGCTGGGGTAAGGGATAAAACGATAGTGTCTGTCGATCATGTAGATCACGCGACTTCAGGTCAAATTGACCTTTGACCTGAAGAGCCCTTTTTCGGACAAATTTTGAATGTTCAAAGTGTTATTTGAAATATTAGTAATTTAATCGTCAAAAAGCCTCAAGTTTTAGGACACTCAACTCTTGGCTTTGCCACTTTGTAAGGCGTTTGCTGTCAAGCTGCACAACTCTGTTGCTGCTGTCATTGCAAAGATAAAATTGCATCAACTTAAACTTTGATGTGTGAAATAAATTTTAGAAGTCGTTAACATTTGTAAAATACAACAAAACAAATAAACAACAAAATGAAAAAAAATACAAGAAAATAAAAACCTCGTTTTGAAAATGTTAACGCTAAAAAACAACCAAACAAATAAAATACAGCTGTTTTTCTTTAAATGAAGCCTGGGTCTGCATGCAGCACGTGCATCACCTGAAGTGTACATATCAGCAGGAAATTTTTGCCTCTTCATAACACCAATCAACCGACCAAACTAGACATTGACGGTGTCATTTCTTAACTGAAATCTTCTGCGAGGCTCGCGAGTTAATCCCTGTGGCCGCCACAACTGCTGAAGTTCATTTGTTAAAAAACACTACGTCCCAGACTATTTGGTCATTTTATCAGTACTGACCCAGTGATACAGCGACAGTCATGGCTCTGCAGTTACAGTGATCGCTTGCTCAGGTCATTTCAATTAAATTTTATATGTATAAAATTTAACTAAAAGTTTCTCTCTGTTAATGTAATGCTACCTTTTGAAATGACTCACCGGTCACGCAACGCCCTAGAGGTTGTTCGCAACTAATTGTTACAACAACCATTAACTTTTTTATTTCACGTTTTAACACTGATCAATACTGCCTTGTAGGTCATGTAACACATATTATACATGCTGCAAATATAACTGCTCGCTGTTAATGGCTGAACTATTTTCCCAAGTGGCTTTAAACAACTCACTGACTCAATTATAAGTGCATGGTAATATAGTAACATTCATGTGTGTCCTACTTTGTTTAATATTCTATTTACAAAGAGTAACTAAGAATACAAACGCAACAGGCTTAAGACAATGTGACGTTGGTGACGGTAAAATAAATATATCTTGAGAAAATCTAGGTCAAGTGCCGTGACCCGGACGCTAAGTACTCGATTCGCAATCTGCTTGAAACATGTTAAAGCTTGTTCAATTCTAAGCAAACTGTTATGCTCAGTAAACATTACGGTGGTTTCTAAAAGTTAACCTAAAAACCATCAAGTTTTATTAAATCCGAATTTGCAAATCTTCTCCTAAAATTACCGATGAAAGAAAAATACATGTCAACAATAATGTAAATTCTTGCTAATTCTTTGAAGTATATTTAGAAATGAAAAGCTATAATTGAGGATGTGTGAATGCAGTATCTTATTGCCTTTTTGTGCTTTTCATTTTGATTATTTTAAATGAGGATGAACATGATGACATAGGGCAAAACAGATTTATGAAGGTATTGATGTTTCCCATATTAGTTCAAAAGAACGAGAAATTGACCATTGAAGCGTGCAAAACTATTAACACCAAGCTCTCTAAATCATTTATATGATGGGGAAAAACACTTGACCATAAAATAAAGTTACGTTTCGATAGTGTTTCATTTAACGTGAGGGGCAACTTGTTGATGAATTTTTATTTTTAGATTATAAAATAAAAAATAGTGTCTATTGAGTTATACACAACAAGCTACGTTCTTTACTGGTATCATGGTTCACAATTTTACTTGCATCGCGTGAAATGCCATAGGTTTCATAAACAGTATTTCTGCTAGCAACTTAACTAAATATTCCAGTTTACAAAGCTGTCTAAATCAAGGTAATGACATAAAGTTACCGAACTGCATTGTGTTACTTAGTAATTCCTTTAAAGGTTAATATATGAAATTGTTTATTGTATACTTTTTAAACAAAAACACTAATTGTCATTATCGTTTCATTTTTTCTGTTTTTGTTTACTTTATTAATGTTATTATAAATTATTTTAACATATTTACTGCTGGCATAAAGTGTCAACTATTTATTTGATAAGTATTTGAAAGCAAAATATCGTCAGAAATTTAATCGTTCGGCCACTGGGAATTCGCTAGCTGTGCTTCGCTAGCAAAGAACTTTTTGTCAACAGTATTTTTATTATCAGTCGCATATATTAACGCCGAGCATTCAGTGCTTGTGAGTGCACGTAAGTTCATTTGAGATACTTGTTTTACTTTATCTTTCTACTGCGTATTACTTCACTTGATGGTGCAGACAAATCATTTATTTTCAAAAATAATAAAACAAGTAAAAAACTGAACTTAGGGCGGTAGGTGCGCACTAAAAAGTAGATGAAATCGGTGCATCAATGATTGCGTTCAATGAAGTAGACACGGAGTGCATGGTTCTATGGGTACATCAAAACATACTGATTGTCAGAGCAAAGATATGTCAGAACAAGAACAGGTTCAGTTTATATTTGTTTAACACATTAAGTTGTTGTTTAGCACAGCTTGGACGTTTGTGTTAACACTGACATAAAGTAAATAACTCGCGCAGTTTGAATCCAGTAGTTGGACATTATTTTCCTCGTGTAATGTTTGTGTGTGCATATGTGTTTGTTTATATTTATTTATTATAGGTGTAAGGCCTTTATTAAACATATGTCAGTTATCTTGCTGCGGTCAGATTTGCAGCAGGGGAATTAAATAGTGGGGCTGCGTACAACCTGCAAGTAGGGACAAACTAAGGGTGATGCAAGCATTGTACCCATCCTTTCAGCTTTTATAAAACGCTACTGAGATCGATGTGGAGCGCCCTGAACGTGTATGTCTGCTTGTTCTATACTGGATTTCAACCGTTATGTTGGTGCTCGCTCAACGGGATGCCATGTCATAGATAACATCAATACCCTAACAGACACAATATACTGACCACAAGCAACCAGTCTTTATGATACCTCACCGTCAAAGTGCAACTTTTATAAGGTATTTTCTTTCATCTGACGTGGCTGGATGAAACCGGTCACCGAGGCAACACACTAACACTATTCTAGCCATCGGCTTCCGTTTTGCTAAAAAAAAACGGAGCGTGTAATTGGTTCGAGGGTCGATCTCCGGCCGCGTCAGATCAGAAAAACGTTGAAAAATATGCACCCTTGCGATGGTCGTAAGAAATGTTTGACACAGAGTCAGTATACTGTGTCTAAGAGGAATAGTCTTGTAAACTGCGACATAATTTCTTCATGCGCTAGCAATTTTAAAATCGGCTAAACACCCGATTTGGTACAAGCAGACAAACAAAAACACATACAAACTCGGCATCACTGCCATAAGTTGGAAACTGTTCTACAGGGTTCTGTGAATTGGGCACAGTGCTTGCGCACCCTTGTTTGATCAGTACCAGCCGACACTCGAAGGTTTCACAGAGCCACACTAGGTCTTCAATTAACAACAATGTTGAAAACAGCATTGAACCATAACTCACTCACTCACTCACTCACTCACTCGCGACTCAGTGGGCGGTCCGGGCATGAAGTCAGGTTCTGATATGTTCAGATGCTGCTGCACAGCGGACAACTTTCAATAGAAACAATGAGTTTGGTTTTTTTTAAATTCCAGCATACTAATCACCCAGATGACCAGCCATCCAGAACTTAAACGCTTTGAAAATAGCTCGATGCTACTTTTTTCAGGAACCTGCTTCCTTGCAGAATAAATATCCAAAAGGTTGATCATTTGTGTATCCCCAGACACATGGAGAGGGTCCTAGTTTGTTTGGCGTTTTCGTTTTTGCTTATTGATGCTTAGGATCTGAGAAAATATATGGGAATTGGCTTTTGAGATTTTATACCGGTGACAAAGAGGGTTTTTGTGGGGTACATTTTTTTTTATATTTCATTGGTTACCAAGCCTGTGTTTCATTTAGCCGTCTTACTACGTGCCACTAGCACTAGAACAACTGTATATACATTATTCAGCGGTTTTCCATTGGTTTGCGGAAATCTCAACAAACCAAAAGAAAACCGCTAAATAACTTCTATACATGTTTTCAGTGTAACGCAATGGGTTTTGTTACCAATGCGAGAAATCGGAAATCGGATATGGCAAATCGGATTAACGAATATCTGAGTGTTCTTTTGTTAAGATGTATTTAACAATGCACGATGCCAACGCCAAAACAACAACCTCCAGTTTGCAAGAGCCCCGTTCCTTAAAACGATCTTAAGCTAAGTGGATCGCAAGTGTTAAAATATAACATTGGGTGTCGTAGTGCAGCGATCGCTTTGGAACCGGTGCCGATCTCTGCGCTACGACAGTCGTAAGCCTATAATAAAAACAACCCCACAGGACATGTTTTAAAAAACAGTTACGCTCATTTTAACACTAAATTCGCTTTGAGTAACGGGGCCGAGGATAGATTTTAATAGATGCGGATATAAAAATGCATTCGCTGATCACTGGCAGAACAACATGCGCACAATTAAAATTGTTTACTTTATCTTTGTAAAAGGAGTTTGTTCTGTTTTTCTTTACCTTCACAATGTTTGACAAATAGAGAACCTCACCAAGTGTCTTCTGAAGTCAAATATACAACACAAGTTGGCATGTCAAGCAAATATGTTTAACCCTTACCGTGCGGCATACTTTTTTAGAGTGAGTGGCGTGTCCCGGAATGATTTAGGGTTTTACCTATCCCAATTAGTGCCTCACTCAACATCACCGTCTGTTTTTCCATGCGGCTCAAGGAAATATACGGGTCAGGCCAACATATGTTCTAGACCGCCAAAGTGTACCTCCACAACGTGATGACCAATACCTGGTTCTCCAAGTACTCAGGCAGCGTACATCAACCGCAAACAACCTAAGGTTACAGTTAAGGGCAGTCAATAACATTGTCGTTAGTGATCAGACGGTGCGTGACCGTTTACGAGCTGCAAACTT
>JAULCD010142058.1:0-11132 GCA_032361085.1 Calliostoma canaliculatum
GCAAAAAGCTTGTAGTCTTTATTTCTGTCTGGTGCACATGTTTCCAATAAATAAACTTTATGTAAGGACTTAATCAGGGTTTTTTTTAGTGGTAATTTTTTACGAAATATTCCCTATATGGCATTACTCCCGCCCCCTGCCAGCATTACACAGCTCAGTATATCACTGACTAATCATTTTGCACATGGCTCGTAAACAATATGGTGGATCGCATGGTACGTAAGTATCGTAATTTTGTAATTTTTATATGAAGATAGTTTAAAATAATGCCCAAACTGAAATTGCTTAATGCTATTGATAAGGAAACAAATGTAATGTCTGTCATTTGATTTGGGTACACTCGATAATTCAGGTAAGGTGACATTAACATTGACAGACTTGGTCACCGAGTGAAAAATTGACATCGTTTTTCCTTAAAAAATTAGTTTGCTGCGTCAAATAAGTTAAATTTTTTAACAGCTGACAGTCTAGTTGAAAATTACATAATACAATTTTTTTAAATTTGCCGAATTGAATATTATTATGGTGAATTTTTTTTTTTAATTCATTTCTGAAAATAAATTTGGACATGCATTTTTGTTGTAAAAATAACAAAGTTCTGACGAAGCAATGTTTTTATCAAGTGGTTATGAAGTTCTCAATCTTTCATTTGCTCTCATGAATAAGTTTAGGGCTGTGAAATTATATAGTTCATAACAAAATTAGTTCGACCGTGTGAAAAATGTTTTTCTTGATTTTCTCAAAATGACGTTTCTGAAATTAAGTGAAGAAAGATCTCAGCTATTTTTGGACTGAATATTGGGGAATATTTTTTCACATTTTATTTTTAAAATATTTTGTGACCCCAAAAATATTTTTGAAATAAAAATTGTCTCCAAAAATACCCTTTGCATAAATTTGAAAAAAAGTCTCTGTTATCCCACCCTACACTACATCAGCTTCATGTTGTAAAATGTTTAATTTACAATTCTTCATTAGATGCTAAGAAAAGCTTTCATTCAGTTTTCCTATTTTTTAGGCTTTCGGTGGCCATATTAGATCTTATCATTGCAACCGGGATCACTTAAAAAACTTTTATTTTTATTTACATTTTTTATGCAAACCTACTGTAATTTATTAAAATATACTAGCCACATAAAGAAACTGAGCAGGGAGAAAATACATTCTGGATTGAAATACAACATAGCAAGAACAAAATGATGCAGACGCTGTAGCAGCTATTAAATGATCGGATCATAAGAAAATGTCAACGAGACCTGAACAACATCTGCTACAATGACATCAGAAGATCAAAATGGAATAGGTGGTCAAACAACAAAGTCACAAAGTCAATAACGAGTATGACCACCCTGTGCGTGAATCCCAGCAGTGCATCGACAACGCATGGAGTTCACCAAATGGGCATGGAAGGCCTTGGGAATGGCCTGCCATATCCTCCTCAAATCTTGTGCCAAGTTATGGACCTTATCTGGAGGATGTGGAAGACGACGCAGACGGTGCTCCATTTCATCCCACACATGCTCTATTGGGGAGAAATCTAGAGAAATTGCAGGCCATGGCAGTAACAAGACATTGTTATGGAGAAGGAAATCCATTGCGATCATAGCTATGTAAGGACGAGCGTTGTCCTGTTGAAATGTCAATCCAGGGCCATGACGTTGCAGGAAATAAATGACCACAGGCCTCAGAATCTGATCTCTGTAGCCAACACCAGTGAGATTGCCCTGAACAACCACCAAAGGGGTTCGGTGCAATGCTGTTATCCCACCCCAAATCATCACAGAGCCACCTCCAAAACAATTCATCTCCACAATACAGTTGCGTGCATAACGTTCTCCCAAACGCCGGTAGACAAGCTGACGCTTGTCACTGTGGGAAATGTTGAACCTCGATTCATCTGTAAAAACATTTCTCCACCATATTCAAGGTTGGCGAACATGATTTCGACATCATCTTAGACAGTTGACTCAATGATGGTGTGTCAGGATGGGACGTATGGCAGGGCAGGGCATCGTAGTTGAATCACGTACTGACAAACGATTCCTGACAGTGTTGGGATGGAAACGGCACAGTCCTGGAATTGTCTAGGGCGTCGTTTATCCCTTTTGGAATCTGTGTCGGAGATGAATACCTCGAATCCAATTGTCCTGTCTTGGTGTTGTTACTTGAGGATGTTCTGAACGTGGGTAGTCGGCAACGTCATTTTTGTTCTGATTACGTTTGATCAATGCCGATATTGTGTTACGATGGCATTAGAAATGTGTTGCCACCTGTTGTTGCTTCATTCTCGCTCAGACCATTCCATTAATCATGCTGTTAATCTTGGCATGATTTGCTTGTGATATGCCTGTGTCTGCGTCTGAGAAGTTTAGAATATTTTAATGACCACAGATTCTACTTTCCAAAGTAACAGCAAGTTTTGAGTTGCACATGCTGTGTACAGCAGCACAGGATGCCCGTGCAGTAAACCATTGCATGTCCATAGGCCCCCATCAATGACATCTTATCAAATGGCACGTGCATGAAAGTTTCAATGTCTTCAATAATTGCTGTGTTCAAACCTGTATTTCATATATGGACGGCGGCCCCTTATATTTATATTTTCTTCGTGCACAGTTTCTTTATGTGGCTAGTGTAGTTAAAACATGTTTTTTAATTTGGGTGCAGTGTTATGCCATGACTGAAGCATATATCAATTTCAATACAAAATATTTCAATAAACTACAATGAATGTTTATTTTCATTCTCACAAATATCTGAAAAAATGAAAAACAAACAAGACAGGAGATTGAAGCTCTCATGAAAGTTTTATTACTTTAAGGTTTCAGATGGGTTTACGATAGGTTTCCGAAAGTTGAATTAATTCAGAAACCCTAGGTTTAGGAAACTCTGGGTTTCAGACAGACAAATATTTTTTGTTGTTGTAAAAACCCTGTTTTATAATTCAATTACAATACAAACAACTTGCTCTTGCTTAATCAGTCTCGATTAACCTACAAATCACTTAAATGGAAACTTAGTTATACTTGCTTGCCCCTTGGTGACTCCTCAATGATTGCCTGCCCTTGGATAATACAAGTCACTGGTTATTTATTAGCCCCCTTACTTGCGAGGGTAACCCCAAATTCAGATCTCTTGAGCCATAAGTGAATACGATGCTTGAAGAAAGACGTGGGGAGGTTTATGAAAAGATTTGTATTGTAATTGAATTATAAAACAGCTAGGGTTTTTACTCAAAAAAACATATGTTTTATTCAATTACAATAAGAAAAACTTGCTCATTATCTGTGGAAACAAAAACTCTGCCTGGAGAATGCAAGCGATCGGCCATTGTAAAATCTGAACTAATCAGCAAGCGTCTAACAAAACCAGTGATGGCCTATGTCTCACACGCTATCATTGGCTTGTCGTTCTTCTTAACGATGAATATACAAATGCAGCACTCAAAAAGGACAACAAGATAATTTTTTTATGTTGTGTGGGCCCAATATAGCGGAGAGTGAAGAGATATGAAACTGATGGTCGTGATCACCCAAAAGTTCCATTGCAAGCCCAGGTAAGCGTCTCCGTGAGCCCTGTTGTCAAACGATACACGCCTGATATCCAGGGCGAGAATTTCCGAGACCCTAGCTGCAGTAGCTAGGGCAAGGAGAAACACAGTCTTGTGAGTTAAAGCTTCGAACGAGACCGTTTATAACGGCTCGTAAGCGGTTGTCAAGTCCCACACCGGCGGACGAAAACGTCAATTCTGGTCCTCCACTCGAAACAAATGTAAACGTTTCAGCGGTTCAGGAACGCACGCAAGACGCCCTCCCAACTGGTTTGAAACAACAGTACCTATCACAGCAAGAAAGGTACTAAGAGTGGAGCTCTTAAGACGACGAGATAATCGGAGATGGATTAGAACATCACTTACGGATCAGGGAGGCCTTGAGCAAACCCAAGCGTGAAGCCTGAAGTTTGCCAACCCCTGATGTGAAAATGACGTAGAAGGTCCGGTCACAGCGGAAGTTAGAGAGGGTCGAACCGAGCGATAATGATGGTTGAGGAGAGTCACAAACAGATCAACTTCCGGTGTCCAGAGATTTTCAGTCACAAAGTCGAACACCTCATCGTTGAGAAACCACTCTGTCGGAGATGGACAAGATGGGCAAGAACAACCTCAAACTCGAAGACATTTATGTGGAGACATTTCTCCACTGTAGACCATTGGCTTGCAACTTGTTGCTCACGGTAGTGACCACCCCACCCTTCCGACCAAGCATCTATGAAGAGGTGAAGGGAGTCTCTCTTAAGGAGACGCCGCCTAAGACGTTCGAAGGGGTGTGTCCAATACTCGAGATAACGACAGAGATTGTCTAGCAACACCAACACCCTGTCCGGGTGAAGAAGGTGTGGGCGTAGGAACCGTTGAAGCGGGCGGAGTTAAAGACGACCGCGACGAGTCACATTCTTTTGGGACATGAGTAGTCCCGGCAGTTACTGGCACTGAAGAACTGTGACTGATTCTCTCAAAAGAGACAGTACGTCATGTAGTATCTTTGCCCAATGATCAATGGGGACCTGTAAACTCTGTACGGAACCTTATCCCTATGTACTGTCGATCCATGGCCGGCGACAACTCTGACTTGTCCGGGTGGACGAGCCACCCAGAGGACATAGAAGTGTCAGAGAGATGTCTAGATCGGCGAGTATGCCATCTCGATCTTGATGTGCTAGCAACCCATTGTTTAGATGGAAGACGATCCTGACCGCCTGGCGATGTAGAAAGTCCACACAGACGAGGTTGTTGATCGCCTTCGTCAGCGGGACCGTGGAGGGGGTCGACCGGCCCGGGCTCTGTGAAAAGTGATGGTAAGGTCGGGGCATAGCCTTCGCCAAGCAGCCGCTCGATGTACGGATCTTTTAGCATATGCCATTTGTTGGCAAAACGAAATGTTCGCGATCTCAAATCCTTTTTGTCTTTATCACTGCGAGAACTAGGCTGCCTAACGACTGAACGAACCTTAGGTGGGACCAGCTTTACATCCGGCTTCAAGATGAGAGGCTGAAGATCTCTTCAACTTTCATTGACTCAGCAACTTTACGCAACTTAAAATCCAATTTTAATAGCTGGGCATCTGGAATGTGGGTTTACCATTGAAAGGGTATGGCCACAATCCGCGTAAGTTTTCTTCGGCGCCATGTTGGATCAAGTACGCCCAAGTCAATATAAACAGAAGTCAGCACAAATGATAATTCCCACGAAAAACGCAGGATGTAGAAAGTATAATACTTACACGATACATAGGTGTTCTTAGAAGACTCTGATTGTTAGAAACAATCACCAATTCAGTAAAAATTTGCAGAGAACGAAAATTTGAAGTGATGTCAGCAACCCGAATCAATAAGCAGTGATGTGTAATATCCAAAGACAGGCAATAATGGAGGTGTCACCATGGGACAAGCAAGTATAATTTAATTTCCATTAAAGTGATTCATAGGTTAATCGAGATCGATTAAGCAAGAGCAAGTTGTTTGTATTGTTATTAATTTCATACTCGCATTAATTTCATGATTTATTATAATTACCAAGTGAACCTCACCAAGACACATTTGTGAACAACTGCTTTTACCTTGTCACATCTGTACTCGCCAAACTTGATGCCTCGGACTACTTGCTGGTAGATGAGATTGGTGGCTACTAGGTCTTCACTTGGATCATGCCAGGGAGCAAATATTTCTTTCCGAAAGAATAATCTCCATGGAGCATTACGCTCCTGTGCTCCTTGTTCCTTTGCATACTGCTCGCACTGGGAGATTGCATCCATCACATGGTCTCCCCCACTTCCCAGAGAGGAAACCTGGAACACAGCATTGTAAAGAAGACAACATATAATGGATCAATAGACACATAAAATACACAAAATAGTCATTATACGGAACATATGGGGCTTTTTAATTGAGCTATATATTATATTTAAAAAAAGACAGCAAAATGCAGTTAAAATTTACATTATATAAGCAAAGGTATGTGATGTAAAGAATTGACAAAATAAAAACATTGATGAACGGTGCAGCAAAAAATAAATAATGTGCAGGTATACCCTCAATTTCAGAGGTGTATCGGTCAGTGTATCCTACAGAGGTGTATCGATCAGTGTATCCAACAGAGGTGTATCGGTCAGTATGTCTTACAGGCGTATTGGTCAGTGTATCCTACAGAGGTGTATTGGTCAGTGTATTCTACAAAGGTGTATTGGTCAGTGTATCCTACAGAAGTGTATTGCTCAGTATATCCTACAGAGGTGTATTGGTCAGTGAATCATGCAGAGGTGTATCGATCAGTGTATCCAACAGAGGTGTATCGGTCAGTATGTCTTACAGGTGTATTGGTCAGTGTATCCTACAGAGGTGTATTGGTCAGTGTATCCTACAAAGGTGTATTGGTCAGTGTATCCTACAGAGGTGTATTGGTCAGTATATTCTTACCTATGTGGATACCTGCAAAGTGAAGCAGGGTTCTGACTTTAACAAGTAAACTAAACTAAACAAGTATGAGGTACAGTTCTTTTTTTAATTTTTGTGCATGTTAGTCTATGTATCATACACACATGAAACTTTATCAAGCACCACCAAATTTCTTTTGCGACACTGAAGTACATAATAATAAAGATAACATAATTGATGTATGTTGTATTCGAACTGTATTCCCTCTCAACAATGTCTAGGTTTGCTGTTAAAACAACCGTACAAATTATTGACATGCATAACACTAGGATGTCCTGCAGGGCCATTGGACGACAACTGAACATTGATCACATCAGCCGCCTTGTTCAGAAACACTGCCAAACCAACCATGTCAAGAACCGACCACAACCAGGCCAGCCACAGAAAACGTCCAGTGACCTAGCACGTCTTGTTCAACGTCAACCGTTTGCAACTAGTCGCGTTCTTAAACACCTGTGGATTCCCAACAGACATGTGAGCAACAGAACTGTGAGAAACCAAATAAAATCACTGGGATTGAGGGCGAGAAGAGTGATCAAGAGGCTAGCCTTGACTAATCCATAAAAGAGCCTGTTTTGAGTGGTGTGTAGCCCGACGTCACTGGAATCTTGCGTCATAGAGGAAGGTGCATTGGTCGGATGAGTCACAGATGGACGCCAGCGTGTTTGGAGAGCTAAAAACACAGCACATGCTGCAAAAAAACACAGCATATGCCACAAAGAACATTCAAGTATCAATCCCATTCGATGGAAGGTTGGTAATGGTCTGGGGTTGCATCTCTCATGACTGTAAGCTTGATTTGGTTACTGTATATAGAAATCTCACCAGTGATTGTTACATCTGGGAGATTCTGCAGCCTGTTCTTGTGCCACATTTTGACGATCATCCATTGGCTATGTAACAAATTTTTCAGTCCATAAAGAGATAGAGACGTTATGGTACACACGCACGTTAAACACGTTATGGTACACACGCACGTTAAACAAACGAATAGAGAGCCTGTCGTAAGAGGAATACATGAGATCCGTATTTATAAATATACAGAAGGTGACGTAGGCCTAAGGTATGGATATATACATAAAAGAAATATAGGATCTGGAAGCTAGCCTTGAACAGGTGATTGTCCGGTTGTGCGTGTATATATTATTCGTGAATTTTTTTAAATAAACTTGTGTTTTACTCGTCTTTAACAAGGGAGGAATTTGTAAGTAATCGCTGTTGATAAATGTGTCACTATATAAAAAATACTTTGTAGTAATGTTTGTAACTTGTGGCCGAGTATAAAAACAAATATTATATTACATTTACGATTTTGTTTGGAAACATGTTTGCGAGTTTGTTGATGTCAGGAATCGTGAGTCGGTCGGATTGCACAGTGTTGAAAGTGCTAAAAATCAATAAAAATTGCCCGGAATTTCTCCAAAATCGTCATCACTGAGAAGTTTAACTAATTTTCTTTCGATTGCCCGTCCCGGATAATCAATTATTATCTCGGCATTAACCGTATTGCGCTGCTGAAAATACTGTACTTTTGCAAATTTCCCCCCAGGCGCCCGACCTGGGAATAGAACCTGAAATACATTCCGGGACGAAACAATGCAGCTGGCAGTGTGAGACAAGGCCTCTAGGATATATCTGTGTCCCGCACGGAGAGGGTTAAGATGTCAAAGA
This sequence comes from Calliostoma canaliculatum, assembly GCA_032361085.1. Lineage (NCBI taxonomy): Eukaryota > Metazoa > Mollusca > Gastropoda > Trochida > Calliostomatidae > Calliostoma > Calliostoma canaliculatum. The sequence continues at coordinate 8,161 of JAULCD010142058.1, forward strand.
ACATTATTCACCTGGTAAACAATCATTGTCACCATTTTGGAACTCTGCATATTAATAGTTGGAAAGAGGTAGTCTTTCATGTAAAATCAGTGTTAACATTCACATGCCAATTTTAAGAGTAAACTGTTTGCACATTGTATTTACTGAAGTGGGGTTTTTTAGCCAAAGAAATGCACTCCCAGAAAATAATAGCATTTCCGCAATAAATTTAGCAATGTATTCAAAATGATTGGGCTTTGTCACACCAATCTGAAAAAAACAGGTGGTGCTTGATTAAGTTCTATGTGTATAGTATCAGTTTTTGGGGTTCCAAGTTTACTTGGAACCCTATTGTAATTGTCAAGATTATTATTTTTATTTTATTTTTATTATTATTCTGCCGATTTTTGTTTCAGATCTACAGCTTTCCCCTTTTATTATTTTTTCTTTTTCTTTTTCTAATTTTTTAGCATTTTCCCTGACTTAGATCCGTGCATTAAGTTTCGGCCTCTAGGTGGTCGCAATCAAGGGCAATAACCCTTTAAAGTTTTTTGGACAAGTCTCGTAACTCGGACAGTTACTGTCTGATTTTCAACTTTTTTATATTTTGGGAAAGCCCGTTTATTTCCAAAAAGTTTGTAGTTGACCGTTAAGCTATCCGGTTAACCGTTTAAACGCTAGAAAGCGTTTTCTTAACCCTATCTCCAAATTCTTGTTTTCCGCTTGATTTTCCTTTAAAAACCTACTCCTCCTTCATTGTTTAACCTTCTATTTTCAAATTTTCAACATTAGAACTTCGGAACATTGCCTATCGATTCCACGAGCCCACGAGCTTCTTTTCCCAACAGGACCCTTTACTTGAAAACGGCCAAGCTTGCAACTTTAATTGTTTTTGTGTATGTCTATTCTTTGTGTATGCTAATCTGCATGTATTTGGATTGTCTTGTAGTCTTGTGCCATATTATGTTTTATGTTGATGAAACTGCACAGTTCCACCAGAAATAACATGTCACATTTAGGTATATAAATGTTACATACAAAATAAAAAAGTAGGTTAATAATCTACCTACATTATACAATATACATTCTTATCTTACACCTTTTGCTTTTGCAACCATAACAAGAAAAGAGTAACAGGGCACAAGTGACCCATAGCAGGAAGACAGAACAGACACATCATGTAAATTATTAGAAGAATTAAATATAGTAGTCTGTACCTTATCAAACAAGGCAATATATAGGGAGAACCCAAACTGGTCCCTCAGCTCAATTTTCTCGGACAGCTGCTGACACAATTCGCGTGCCGTTGTTGCCGAATCTGCCAGTAGAGTCTTTGTGTTACCGTCCATGAAAGTAATAGGTAGCATCAGGGGCTTCTTGGATTTAGTTGCCTGAAGCAAGAAGCATACATACAATGTACTGTTAGGCACTTCACAACCTCCAAAATAATATTGTAAATAAGTAAAAAGGATTTGTTCAAAACTGATTTTATAAAGACTAAATTTGGGTACATACTACTGTATTCCTATAACACAAAGTATCCATGAACTATTAAACAAACAAACAAACAAACTAACTAACAAACAGTTCAAAAGGATCGCGAGGATGAAGCTTAATCTTGCCAATGGTATCCCATCATTATAGAAAGAATTAAAACCCTGATGGGATAATATCAAGATAACAAACAATTTGTTTGTTGTCTATAGTTACAGATAATTACATCTTTCATATCCTTTACAAGTAAAGTGTTGACAAATTCATGTGTGATAATTTATTTAGTTTTAAAGTAGGAAGGATTTTATAAAACAAAGGTAAAAAGAAGAATCATCAATTAAAGTTGCGAGCAACCTCTAGGGCTTTGCGCCTCTGGCCTGTCTTATTAAGATGAGAGCGTTGTTTAAATTTTAGCTTAAAATTTAATTTTTTTAAAGTGGTAAAAATTGGATGAAAAATCTTAGGTCAGCTCGACATGACAGAAAGTAGTCCTGTGATTGTTCAACTATGCACGACCTAGACCTTGCACCCCTGTGACTTTTAACCCCTGACCTTACAACCGATGACCCTGGGATCACCAAACACCGTCTTAAAACTGATGGTACATAGTCGTAAGACACTTGTAGAGTCCAGTCTCAGCGTTGTTCAATGTGTCAGTCTTATGGGGTGACAGACATGCTTTAATTTTACTTCTTAAATCAATGTTTCACTTGGTGGTGAATTTTGTAACCTGCCACACATTTCTGCCTAGTCACTGACAACATGAGTAATTCCTGCAAGCATAATATGATAATTCCGATCTTCACGTGCGAGATTACTCACAACCAGTTCGTCGCTATTGGCGACGAGCCAGCTGTGGGATCATTTGTCATCACAGCACGTGCAAAACATGTTAACATGTCAATTTCGGTGTTTGAAGGTTAGGCTGTCAGGAAATATGCACAAGTGTGCTATTGCAAGAAGCAAAGTGTTAAGTTGTAAGCAGAGTACGTGTCGTCCCCATAGCAACGAAGCTAGCTCGTCGCGAACAGTAAACAAAGTTGTACATTGCCTGCTAAAAGTTAAAATTTATAATGTGTTTACATTTTTATTATTCTCATAACTATCTAACCAATGATGCTAGAAAGACGTCCATAGGTGCGTTGTAAAGCTGTGAGTTTTCTCCATCCGACCATCTTTCTAAATTATCTCTATCTCCAATAGTTTGCGAGATATTTAAATCGACGGCAAAGTCGCTAAATAGTAGGTGTGTCTGGAAATGTTACACATTCTCGCCGCTAAACTGTATCTAACTTCAAATAAAATTTTAAAGCAGCAATGTTAGCATTACCTAGTAAGATTAGTTCATTTGATGTACTTTTCTATTAGTGTGTAAAGTTACAATCTGACTCATGTTTTAGTTGTGGACAACTATTAGGCTTAGTTTGAGAAAAACGTTAAATTTTAAATTGAAAACGGCAGCCAAACTAAGCATATTTTGTAAAGACACTCAACACAAA